>CM076570.1:1546466776-1546712763 GCA_034641835.2 Pinus albicaulis
TGCTGCATGTCCTCCTGCATTGCCTACAGTGAAAGACTTGATAAGAAAGCAAGAAGTGTCAAAGGTAAAATAAGAACACACAAAGAAGCTCTAAACAGATTGGGATAAGTATTGGAGATTTAGTAAAGCCTCACAGCCGCTTCTTATGCTGCATTGTCTCAGCGTATACATCCATTGCAGATGATTCCTCCACTTTCTAATGATGTTTTCACTAGATAACTGCACATTAAGACAACTTCCATAGGTTAAGCCTATGCTTAACATCCTTCAAATCAAGGAAAAAATGGCCAAGGATACAACATGACAACCATCAATCAAGTCACCCCTTTAATTTCTGCTTATGTTTAAATCTCCACTTGTGTTTGATGATAATAAGTTTTAAAAACCTCATATTTTTATTGTAATAACTATTTTAAGAATTTTTATTTTTATATATTTAAACCCCTTCATGTCATTGAAGAAGGAGTCCCATAATTTTTGAAAGGAAGACTTTCTTTTGGATGTTCTAATTTTGTACTCTTGAAGTTTTCTCGAATAGAAAAGGTTGCACAAGTACTTTTTCAAGTGAGTGAAGAGTTAACATATACATGGTACTTTTATCCTATATGCTATATTTTTTCTTCAAATGAGAAAATGGTTATTTATCTTATGATGTTTTGTTTTCATGTATCTGCTTAAACACAACAGCATTAACTCACTTATGAATATGTTATACCGTTATCACTTGATACATATACATACATGCATTTAAAAGTTGTGATATAAGTTTTATTCAATTGATCTAATTAACTATTTAATTAAATCATTCAAACATTTTCTTTATGTCTCTTCAGTGATATAATATTTATTTGCATCCACCGAAAGGTCATTTTTTGTAGATCTCATATAGAACATACATCATCCTGTGATACATAGTAGGTAGATATATTATTTATTGCACGCTACAATATTTCACATATATCAAGTTATACACAAGATAAATCCATCCATTCACCCCAATTATATTAAACTAGAAAAAATGGTCCTATAACCACTGGAGCCACCATTCCAATGAAAAGGGACATTTTTTAAGTTCCCGACACGGTGGTTTCTCGTATGTTGTTGCACCAACTTTTGGGGCCCGAATAAGAAAGCTAGGTAAAATCGGGACTTGGTTATATATTAAATTTTCAGGTCGTGTACAATTTTTTACACCGAAGGTAATGGGATCAAGTTTTTGGTAATCCATGGTATTTTTCATGTAATGGTGCCTTTTTAAGGGCATCATCACTCATTGTAATATGCCTTTGTGTCAAATAATAATAGTATTTATTCACAGTTAATTATTCCACATGTTTCCAAGATAATCACAAATACTGTTCATAATTATGTATTTTTAGCTGTTTTACTGAATAAATTCTAATATCACAGGTGAAGCTTGATGTATGTCATGCTATGTACCTAACAAGATATTGACATTCCCAGCAGTGTATTCTGCCCTTTACTGAAATCTGTAAAAACTGTTCATGTGGTAAAGTGGATTTTGAGGACTAAAATGTACTATTCATTGTTTTTTATTTTTTTGTAATAATAATTCCATGCTTGCTAAGTTATAAATGAAAATATAGCTAAATATGGGGAAAATAGAAAGTCCAAAGATCAATTATTTATGTCCTTTTGTAGGTGTAGCAAATGTTCTGTGTCTAGAATAAAAATAAGAAATTTCTCTAATAGCATATGAATACAAAACAGCTATATTTTAAGCTTGCAAAGAAATATTTTTTTGTAAAAAATTCTTACGAGAATTAGAAAAGAAAACAAGAAAGAGACATATGTGATATATTGCAACAAATAAGCCCCATTCAATAAAAAGTAGAACCAATATATCATTCTAAGATAAGGAACATTGGTTTCAGATATCATTGGATTCTTTGAGTGCTAGATGGAGTACACAGCAATTGGAGAAAATACACAAGAGAATGAATTTTATCTTAACATAGAAACTTTTTTGCTAAAGGACAACAAAGAGCTTTGCATAACTTTGGTTGTTCTAGTGAAAACATGAGTTAAATGTGTTTAATATGATGAAAGGTGTTTTGGTACTATATTGATATTTACAAAAATATTGCTTCCAAGATTCATTTGCTCTCATGGGGGATTACAGTGTGAGACCAAATGAAATGGAATAAATGAATTGTTGACATTGTAGCAAGAAATTGGATTTTTTTGATTCTGCATTATTCAAAAATTCAATTCAAAACTTAGTCTCACACATTGATTTAAATTATTATTAATATGTGTGATTCGTATTTATCACCTACACTTAGTGTTGGTTAATTCAAGCTAGGTGATTTTCATGCTAGGACTTGTGTACTTAGTTACCAGGCCAAATCGTAGCTATCTAGTGGAGTTAAACCCTAGTGCTTGTCAGCTAACCGATCTCTATCACACAATAATGATATACTTGATTTCGTGATTTTTAGTTCAGTAGTTCAATTGTTGTTAAGTCAACTTGGTCTCATCATGCAACTAGTTGGTACTACTAAATTTAGCCCTAATAGGTCAAAAAATTTGGAAATTTCATTAAGATTGATGAATATACAAATCTATTTATTCATTGTACATGTGATTTTCCATGAGAGATTAAGAATCAAGCAGAGCAAAGAGGCTTGAGATCGTTGTAAATCTCTTGGAACAAAGTTACCAATCAAATGGACAACTTGTAAATCCCAAATGAGAACTCTAGCCCAAAAAACTTCATTTTGTAGAAAAAAAATGAAAAAATACTATGGAAATAAAAATTACAGTGCGCGCATTAACACTCGCATAAAATTCCAATTATTTTTTAAAATCAAAAATAAAAATCAATTTTTTTTCAACAAATATGAAAAATACTCCGGAATAAAAAGCAAGTTTGCGCCGCAACAACACCACTTTTTTTCAGTCAAAATTTCAAGTTTTTTTAACAATGAAATAAAAAAACCAAAAATTTCATAAACAAACCTGAAAAAACTCCTCAAATCAAAATGTTTTTATTTTGCAACAACACTTAAAGAAAATTCTATCATTTTTTTATCAATGTCACTAAAAAATATGATGACTAAAAATTTAAAACTACAATAGTTTTTGATAATAGATATAAAATATCACAACTATAAAAAAGCCTAAAAATTCGCAAATCCTTTCAACTATGGTGTTAAATATAAAAATTTAGAACATTTTTTAACCACAAACGTTAAAATATCATGAGTCCGTAAAACTAAAGTTTTAGAGTTGTCGAACCATAGAATTAAAACCAAATAGTCCTAAAAGCCTAAATTTCAAAAATTTTCAAGCATAGAATTAAAACCAAATACAATGACTTAAAGAACCTTAAAATGAATATCTAAATCAAAGAGTCAATATACCAAAAATAATTTCATTTAAGTGTTAAAAGTATTGTTCTTTTAAAATTTTAGCCCTGTGGACCACATTTCAACAAAAATTTTAAATCAACTATTAAATTGACACGAGGACAATGAACTTGATCCATTGCAATGGAAACTTAAAAATCAGCCCCATGAAATTGACACATCGGGCTACATACTTGATCAATTTTAATGAAAACTTTATAATCAACTATGTATAAAATCGATAAGATAGTGGGATATAATGCGATGGAATGATACAACCCCGACACAAAAAAAAGAAGAAAAAAAGATTAATAACAAAAGTGAAAAAATATTAAGAATAAAAATAAAATTAAAAAAATAAATTAAAACATTAAAAAAGAGTTAAAAGAATTGAAAAAAATGACAAAACAAGGATGATAAATAAATAATTATTAAAAAAAACAAAAATCCAAATATATAAACAACATAAAAACAAAACAAAAAAATAAGAACGAAGTTATAGCACAAAGAATAAAAATATCCCATTAAGGAGAAATTGAAACAAAATAAACTGTTAAAATACCACAAAAATAATTAAAAAAATAGAAAATAGAAAATAAACCTAAAAAAAACAAATAATAAAAATAATAGAAAATCAAATAAAACAACCAAACAGAATTTTAAAAAATTCAAGTTTTTTTAAATAAAAAAGTTTATTCAAAATAATATATATTTTACAAAATAAACTAAAAAATCATTAGAAAATATTAAAAAGTGCAAAGAAACAATAATATAAAAATATTTTTTTGTGGGGGCCTTCATGCTTTAGTACCAGAGGGTTGCGACGCCACCCTCTCTCTCTCTCTCTCTCTCTCTCTCTCTCTCCTCTTATTGCCTTTTACCATGGCACTTTGGTGTCGCACGGTCGGTCGATTCTAAGAATTGAACACACGCCCATAATGAGAATTATGGAGGCTGGATAATTTCTTAATCTCCACAACCACCTTGCCCAAACAAAAGGGCCTCTCGTAAAGGGTGGTTCTCCCCCACTACTCTTTCCGTGACGTCGGCGTTTTTGTGAAATTGGAGATTTCAAGAATCGACCAGCTTCCAGCAGACGCACTATGGGGGCTAGCCAATCTTCAAAATTGGTTAGTCACCTCGCTCGATGTACCACCCGCCTTTGCCTACGGTCATTTGCGAAAGGAGTAGGCGGCTAAATCGATTCGAGAATCATCACCCCCACGGTGACTGCACTATGGGGGCTCGTTGATTCTCGTAATCGACTGACCGCCTTGCTTGATGCCAAAAGGTAGTGAAAGGGACACCGAAGGATGGAACCACCCCAATCTTCCCTTTCTCTCGTGCCCTTGGCACCAAGTGGGGTGCTTCCAAACAATATATATATTAATATAATGATTTGTTTTTTAATAATTTTCTTTTTATTGTTATGTTTTTTAATTTTTTTTAATATATATATATATATATATATATAATTTTTATATATTTTTTATATTTTGATATTTATTTTTATATATTTTGATATTTTTAATTTTAATATATTTTTTAATTTTTTTTAAATGTATACCTTAAAATTTATAGAATTATATTTTTCAATTTTTATTATTTTTATTTTTTAGTAAATTTTGATTTAATTAGTTTATGGTGTTTATTTATTTATTTTCCTTTTTATTTTTTCCTAATTCTTGTTGTTTTTTCTAATTTTTATTTTAACAGCTACTTTAAAATAATTTATTTTTAATTTGTGATTTATTTTTAATACTTAAAATTTCATGTCAAACATTTTTGGAAAAAATAAATTCAAAGTTACTTTAGACAAAAATTCATGAAACTTATAAAATTTACTATTTTTCAACTCTTTCCATCAAACTTTTCATAAAAATCCTTTATTAAAAGTTGTGATTTTTAGCCCAGGTTGAAAATGCATTTTTTTTAACTATATCTTTGCTCGAAATATGTCATTTTTAGAAAAAGGGTCCCATAATGTATAGTTTTTTAATTTATCTATATGGAAAAATGGGTTGTTTATTAAGTATATAAAATTATTATTTTTTTAGTGATAATTATTTTATGTATTGAAGTGTTAAATAATGATAAATAAATATATAAACAAACATAACTTCAAAATATGTCCACTCGGTCTTGAGATACAACATCGGTGCTTTGTTAAGGAACTCAAGTTGATGGAACTCATCAGCTAATTCTCCACCCGATTGGGTGATATATTGGACATGTTGAAGATGTAGTCTTGCAAGATTATAAAAAATCCTAATCAAATATTAATTTTATTAATTTTTGTTTTAATTTTCAAAAAAAATTGAATATTCATTGTAAAAAGTATTGCAAAGAAAAACAAAACCACCGTCTTGGAAAACCGTTAAAAACCAAACATCTAGGAAGAAAAAAGAAGATGAATAAGACAACTTGAAAAATGGTTAAATAACCAATACTTAAAAAATGTATAGTTAGGACATGAGTATAACAAATTTAAAGTGTCAAAAAAATTCATTTCTAAAAAGTAACAGAAAGGTTGATGTTGCATCAACATTTTTCAAAGTATGAATGAAAATCAGCTAACCTTTATTGAAGTGTGAAAATTGTTTCAAAAGATGTTGCATCAACACTTTTCAAAATCATATTAAAATCACTAACATTTAAAAAAATTGTTTAATAAGGAAATTTAAAGTGCTAGGATATATGCTTATGTACAGTGTATTCTGAATTAACACTTTTTCAAAAATCGTAGATTATTTTCTACCTCTTAAAAAGTGAGAACTCGGGATGGTTCCTATTTAATTGGTAACTATTTTTTAAAAATTGCTACGAAATAGGAGAACAATTCCTTTTTTTTAAGGGTTAGATTTGCGATAGGAAACAGTAGCTTCATAGCAAGCTATTTTTCCTAAGTGTTGGGAAATTGTCAAAGTACAGATAAATATTTCTATGGTCTTTAGGCTTAAATAAGATTCTTCGTAACAGATCAAATTGCTCATTTGATACTAAGCAAGGTGAAAGGCTTCTCAGTTGGTTTCCTTAGAAATTTCAAAAAGATTGATCTATGTGGGATTGTGTTTCTACTCACATATTTTCACAATTTTTTGATAGAAAAATCTTGTTTTTTTTGTTATCAAGTTTCTTCCATTAGTAGCTGTAAGGTTTAAAATATTTATTGCATGGTATCGTAGCTAGAAATAAGATAAATATTCCCAAACCTTCACATCAAATGCAACAAGAAATGACTTAATGAGGAAGGACACGCAAAAGCTAGGAGGATGATCCTAGGAGGTAGAGACCGTATTATTGCAAATTTGCATGGGAAGGAGACTACATTCCGTATGAATGCCCTTACAAATGTTTTTGAAAGGTAGTGATGCAAAAAAATCTCTTTTGAAGAAAAATTTGAGGAGAATTTGAATGGGAAAGGATGAGCCTATTGTTACACATTCATTCAGGTTTTTTCAAGTAAGGATGGACTGGAGGTGTTGGAGAGATGGGCCCACCGCAGAGCTTGGTGAACTTTGCTCTTCTTGGGATTCACAATATTTCATATTTTCGAGGATGTTGTAACGGAAAGATAGTTTCGTAGTTAGGTCTCTACACATTTCTATTTCATTTCTATCCATTGTTTCTTACTATAGCAAACGTTTGGTATAGAAATCTCGTGTCTTTTGTGATCAATTTGTTCTCATTATAAGTTTCATGGTTTCCAAGGTTTTTTCTACATATATATAACATTTCCTTAACTTTTTCATGCTTCTAGAATGTTACAAAAGGAAATAAAATGAGTCATGGTTTTTAACATGTGTTATTGTAATCCATGGTACTAGTGGGTATTATATGAAATGAAGCCTATATGAATTGCTTAAAAAATGACAAAGAGAAGGCACATCATTGAAGGTTATGTATTTAATTTTAAGTAGTAACCAAAGCATCAAAATCCTTTCCCAGGGCTTTTCCCATTGCCCAATTTTCCACATAAATTTGGTGTGTCACACAACTCTATAATTTTACTTATTTTTTTACTTATTTTTTCCATTGTTGATTTTACACATAAATTTGGTGTTGTTGGTACATTCTATCACTTACTTATTTTTCTATTCAATTTTAGTTTGTTGATTGTTTTTTATGCAACTAATAATGGGATCCATAACTACACAACTACACATCTATGAATCAAGGAATATTTATCTCTGCGAGACTTCCAATCCCTTGAAACCGCTCTAAAGTGAACAAGCTTTGCATTCCAACAATATCTCATTATTACATGACACTCAAAACTAATTAAATTAATTTTTATGGAAATATTACATCTATTGACATATATTCCCACTAAAAAAGCACCATCCCAAAAAATTCGATGGCAAATAAAGAGATGCTTATTCCAAGGAAAAATGAATTCTCAATTTTTTAATTGGTTTCATTTCTCAAATCCATCCAACCAAGACAGATATTCATGATTTCTAATGGTTGCGTAATATGATCTCCAATGGGAGACCCAAACAAACATAAGAGAAGAGATCACATTTTTCTCATTCATTTGGACAATCCAAGTAGATTCAATATCCATGTATATTGATTAAAAAAAATGGAACCATCCATGCTCACTATCCCAGTGGTTTTGAGATACATAAGTGAATCAACTGAAGACATCAAGCTTTGATAATGAGTTGAGCATCAAAGGGATAATAGTCAAGTCAACTCTGAATTTTCAGCTAGTACCTTTGATGATCAATGAACTTGCAGTGAAGTTGCATGTAATGTAAAGGCCTCAAGATTAACATGCAACAAATTCCATTTTTGACCAAACAAGATTTGAGAAAACATTCTAAAATCAAATTCTAGAACTTGAGAGATTTGAACTTGAGTCACCTAAATGTAAAATTGTGTTATGAATTATATCAATAATAATAATAATCATTGACATATGAATAGTAACAATCATTAACAATTACTAATAATATTGTTATTAACAATAATGATCATTAATATAATATATATTTTCTATTGAAAAAATCATATAATTTTTCTCTCTCTCTCTCTCTCTCTCTCTCTCTCTCTCTATCTATCTATCTATCTATCTATCTATATATATATATATATATATATATATATATATATATATATATATATATATGGTAACCATAGAACCATATCACCTCAAGCATAAAACATTAAAACATAATAGGTTTTAAGGTAGTCAACATAGATCCATTCAAGTACGGATCTAACATTAGCCGTGACGGATCAAATTTCTTCATGTTCAAAATTTTTTAGAGTGCATATACAATGTGTTATTTCTCATTTTTTTAAATTGTATTTTTTTGAATTCTACAGATTATATATAGGAAAAAATAAATGTTTTAATTTTTTTTAAATTCATATTAAAATATTTTATTATACTACATTGAATATTTTATTTTAATTTTTTTCTATACACAGATAAAATAACTTCATATTGACATAAATTAGTTAAAATAGATCTTCAAATAGTTTATTTAAATCTGATGCTTAAAATATTTTCTTTATGTGTAAGCATAAGGTTTAAACATCTTACTCAAATATTGTTTATCAATTACTTTACAAGATAGTCCTGTCCTTTTTTTATTATAGCCAATATTATTTTTATATTTATAATAATTTTGAGAGGGGTGGTTTTGTACCAAAGGTATGGATTCTATACTTACACATCCTCTCATACCGGGTTGAAGAATGAGCTCTCAGCTCAACCACTTAAATTCCTCACTTAATATATATATTTGTTCAAGAGAAAACACTCATAAAACAAAATTTTTTTGTCATTCATAAAGCATGAACATTTGTAGTTGAACAAGCAAACCTAAAAATAAAAATTTAAATACATCGTTCATTACACGTATTAATGATCGCTAGGTTTTCTAACCGAAAAACTATGGTGATATGGGACCGGCTTCTGAAAATTACGGAGAAGATTGATATGTGTGTGCACCTAGGTTTTTTTCCATGCACTTTCTAAATTTGAAACCCATTTAGATATCAACATTTCAACAAATCGCAATACCTTATCAATCACCCTTGGGATGATGACCCAAGTCAAGGATCCAATTCACAATGGAAGGACAATGTCCTGAAGGTATATCACTAAAAAACACACAACTATAAAGATACCTTCGAAAAGCAATAAACAATAAAAATTAGTTAGATCTAGGATGTTGGAGGATTGCATGCAATAAATGAAGGACCATAGATTATTTGTACTCATTACCCGATGGACAGTTCTTTATAATTTGGATCCAAAGAAGATGAAAACAGATGGATGAAAAATATTTTTAGTTGGTGTACAAAGGATTTTTTACACAAATTTAGAAACTGGATAGATCTAGGTCTTCAAAATAGAACTGGAATTCATTAATAATGCTAGCTCATTCATGTTTCTATAAGTAGAGAAACAACTGAAAAGGGAATATTTCCTATTAGGAGCTATATGGGTTTAATATTTTAACACCCTAAGGAATTCTAGAATGGAGAGGTTTTAGAAGGCATTGAAAACATAAGAAATTTTGTAAAAATATAAAAAAAATAAAAAAGGAGATGTAGACATACATTATACACGAAACATTTGTTTATATAAATATTTCCTAACACTTTCATCGACTTCCACCAATTTGTATTATTGTGATTAAACTATTAGAAAATCCTAAATTATGTGCATGTTCCACCATTGCTGCCACTATAATAAACATGGTCACTTTTTCTTCAATTTCAATGTCTAAACCAAAGGTATCCCCACAACAGTAAAAAAGGGATCAAAGGACATGAAGGTTTTTGTTAGGTCCCCATATCACCAGTATAGTCCTTATTATTGTTAGTGTAACTTCTCTTATTGTTATTATTGTACCCTTTATAACCCCCATTTTTTTATTATTGTGCCCTTAAATTATTATTGTTAGGTCGTGCCATTACATTGTGGCTCACTAGGATTACATTATGGCCCCACACTCCTACATAGAAAGGAGGTTTTGTAAATTCAGGAAAGCCATCCAAGAATTGTTCATTTATGTAATGTATTAGAGGTTTTCCCTCTGGAGTGGCTTATTTATAAGGAGTTTACATTTTTTTCTTCTATTTTTGGAGTCAAGTTACAACAAATATTTGGCATCGCAGCTTTGGATTCTAGGGTTTCGCTGCTCCAAATAGTCATCGTGGCATTTCGCTATAAATTTTTTTCTACGAAGTTTCAAAAAGCTTAGCCTCTTTTAGGTGCGAGCCTAAAAGCCTCGAGGACGATTTTCTAAAAATTTCGTAGCTTGATTCGGCAATATGTTTGGAGATATCATCCGTGGAAGTTAAGTCTTTTTTCAAGCTCCTAAACAGTCATCGTGGAATTTTCGCTATAAATTTTTTCTTACGAAGGGCTGGAATTCGAATTTTTTATGTTGTCGAAATCCCCGAGGGTACCTGTCAAAAAATTTCGTAGCTTGGTTCGGGTAACATGTTTGGAGACATGATCCTGGTGAAGGTAGTGCTTTTTTAGGCTCCTGACTTCATCTCTCAAAGAGGTGATCGAAAAGTTCAATAACTTTCCAAAAGGATTTGAGTGCCGTATGTGCGGTCACGTGGGTGTATATTGACCGTAGCGTTTTGGCTAGAAATATCAGGAGACAAAGGACGAAACCTCGTGACATGTGGCAAGTCCCACAAGTTTTCTCATCGAACTGGCCCAAAATTAGGTCAGGAGATTGACAAATTTGTCTTTGGGAACTAAATTAGATCAGACTGTGGCATTTGAAGGAAGCTTCCGCAGTGGCCATTGCCAGGATGAATTTCAGATATCAATATTTTCTCAATTACGAGTAGACAATTCAATTTCAACATCGAGTTCTCAAAGCAAGTAAAAGGTGTGTATTTTTTTTCCGAATTGCAGTTAAGTTCGTTCGAAGAATCAAGTTGAATTGATTCCACATGGGGATGAAGTCATAGTTACTGAAGGCTGATTCTAAAACAACGCCTAAAAATAATTCAACACCTATTAAGCTCAGAAGGCTCTACCATGACCATACATAAAATTGCAACATGATCTATCAAAATTATGGAGTACAAAACAAATTTCACTTTTGAAGAGCAACAAAAAATGAAATGGGTAGTTTTGAAGAAAGAAGGTAAAAGTGAAGATGAGCCGTCGGAAGAAAGGTTAAAGCCAAGATGGATGGCATGGAAGTGAATATGGACGGTTTGAATAAAGGCGTGGAAGCTAAGATGACATGGAAGCCAAGATGGATGGAATGGAAGCTGACATGGAATATAAGATGGATGACATGGAAGCTAAGATCAAATGAGAAAATGGAAAACATGAAGAATGATATAAAAGCAGACATGGAAGGTTTGACAAATTTGATACAAGAAATGTTTCCTAATGGTGAAAATATAGTAGAGGAAACTCATGATGAGAACAAAATAAATGTTAATAGTGATTTCATAAACTCTAATGTTGGAGGGAAGAACCACCATATTCCAAAAATGGATATGAGGAAGTTTGATGGAAAGGATCCTGTAACATGGATACTACAGATGGAGCAATATTTTGATCTCCATAACGTGCAAAACACACAATAGGTACGCATTGCAACTTTACATTTAGAACAAAATACATTTGTATGGTATCGATGGCTTTGCTCCCGTAAAAAAATTGTCACTTGGTCGATTTTTACGGAAGAAATGATAGCACATTATGAGGATACAAAGAGCAACACCTTCTTTAGCCAATTGATAAATCTCAAACAAAAGGGTTTAGTGGGGGAGCACATTGAGGACTTCCAAAAATTGAATATAAGGGTAACTGATATTCCAGAGGAACACGGGATTGATCTCTTCATAGGTACTTTAAAGGATAACATCCAACATGAAGTTCGCATTTTGGAACCTGATTCATTGGAGAAGGCATTCGGGTTGGAAAGAAAAATTGAATGTAAAATTATGGTGACAAGGAAGCCTACCACTCACTTCTATAAAGAAGGAAGTGTTGCTACGCCTAGATTTCCACAACCTACAAGGTTGACACCACAAAAATTGGAAGAAAAAAGAGCAAAAGGGCTTTGCTACAGTTGTGATAGAAAATACACCAAAGGTCATAAGTGTGCTGAAAAGAAATTATTTTACATATATTGTGAAGAAGAAGAAGAAAATGAACAAGAAGAGGATACACACCAGGAACCAGCCATAGAAGAGGAAGAAATGAATCCGACCATATCATGTAATGCACTGGCAGGAATTACTACTCCTCAAACTCTCAAGATAGCAGGACAGATCAAGAAGAAAAAGGTAATAGTGTTGATTGATTCAGGTAGCACCCATAATTTTATTCATTGTAAGGTAGCCAAGGAATTAAATTGTTTCCTATACCCAGCACCCGAATGTCAAGTGATGGTTGCAAATGGAGGAACTATAAATTGCTCTGGAAAATGCCATAATATCAAGCTAACCATGGGGGAATATGTATTGAATATTCTAATGCTTTCCATTCCTATGGGAGGTGCTGATGTTGTACTAGGAGTACAATGGTTACAATCTTTGGGGACGGTAGCTTTTAATTTTCAAGAACTTTTCTTGAAATTTTTTTCAAAAGGAAAGGAAGTTGAATTACGAGGTATTGCAGGGAAGCCAGGAAGGATAATAAGCTCTAATGTCATGACAAAGCTTCTAAAGAAAGAACAATGAGGCGTAATTGCACAATTATGCTCACTAGAAGTTCCAACATCAAAATCATCTATTCTTGCAGATCTCCAACAAGTCTTGGACAATCATTCCAAGGTGTTTGAAACTCCCAAAGGACTCCCACCTATTCGTGATCATGATCATGCTATTCATTTGATGCCGGGAAGTGTTCCTCCAAACATCAGGCCTTATAGATATCCTTATGTCCAAAAGAGCGAAATTGAACGTATGATTGCAGAAATGTTAGAGGCGGGTATAATTCAACCTAGTCGAAGTTCTTTCTCTGCTCCTGTAGTATTGGTACACAAGAAGGATGGATCATGGCGAATGTGTCCGGATTATAGGGAGCTCAATAAGCTCACCATTAAAGACAAATTTCCCATTCCTGTGATTGATGAAATATTGGATGAATTACATGGAGCAATTTATTTTACCAAGTTGGATCTTCATTAAGGATATCATCAAATTAGAATGAAGACTGAAGATATTCCAAAAACAGCATTTCGAACTCATGAGGGTCATTATGAATTTTTGGTCATGCCTTTTGGCTTACCAATGCACCTTCTACATTTCAAGGGTTGATGAATTCCATTTTCAAACCCTTCCTTAGAAAATTTGTGCTAGTATTTTTTGATGATATACTAATCTACAGCAGGTCTTGGAAGGATCATGTTGAACATGTTGACAGGGTGCTCAAACTATTGCAAGAGAAACAATTATATGCAAAAACATCTAAATGTTTCTTTGGAGTAAAAGAGGTGGAATATCTGGGTCATATTGTATCTCACGAGGGTGTTAAGGTAGACCCTAACAAAATTAAAGCCATTAAGGAATGGAAAGTCCCCACAACCATAAAGCGGTTGCGAGGATTTCTCGGGTTAACAGGGTATTATCGCAAGTTTGTTAAGAATTATGGGAGAATAGCAGCACCTCTAACAACATTAATGAAGAAAGATGCATTTTCATGGACTCCTGAAGCAACTAAGGCCTTTGAACATCTTAAAGAGGCAATGTGCCTAGCACTAGTCTTAGCTATGCCAGACTTCACAAAAACCTTTATTGTGGAATGTGATGCCTCAGGAAATGGAATTGGTGTTGTTTTAATGTAAGAAGGAAGACCCATTGCTTTTGAAAGTCATCCAATCAAAGGAAAGTATTTACAGAAAGCTATTTATGAGAAGGAAATGTTAGCAATACTACATGCGCTAAAGAAATGGCGACCTTACCTAATGGGAAGTGTTAGAAACTTATATATTAAGGAGCAATGGAAACACATAAAATATGCGAAAATGCGAGCACACGAAAACACATAAAACCGGAGAGACACGGATATACGTGGTTCTGAGTTTGGGCTACGTCCTTTTAGAAACTGACGATTCCTTCCTTTCTATTATCCAACAAAATGAAGAGACAAAACCTACAGCAGTCTGTATAATATCCTCTGTTCTCTCTCACAGTCTCCCTCTCTGTTTTTCGCTCCGAGAATACACACACAAAATACAATACCCTCATAAAAGCGAGGGGTTGCCTTCTAGGGAAAATACAATACCCTCATAATCTAAACATAACTTCTACCATCAAATCATTTGCCTATGAACGGCCCATATTGACTAGAAATTGCTATAATTTTACAAGGCAATTTTACATCTGTTTTTAGCTTCGGGGGTGCTGCCCCCGAAATCCCCCACCAGGGGGGGGCTCCGAAAAGCGCTGTCGCCCCCCCTGGACCCCCCATGACAGCAATTAATTACGGGCGGCGTTGCCACCCCTTTTAAGGTACAGGGGTCCAATGCTGTGATACAAAGTAAACAAGATAGTCAGGCTCCACACCCAACATGAAGACACTTCAAGGTAAAAACTGATCATGATAGTCTTAAACACTTTTTGGAACAAAGACTATCTTCAAAAGAGCAGCAAAAATGGGTCACAAAGATGTTGGGTTATGACTTTGAAATAATCTACAAAAAAGGAAAGCTTAATGTTGTTGAAGATGCACTCTCAAGAAAGAATGAAGAGGTAGAAGCATTTCTTTGTGCCATTTCTATTATCCAACGAGATTGGATAACCAAAGCAAGAGATGAATGGAAGAAGGACAAAGATGTATGGACACTCATTCAAAAGTTGCAGCAAGATCCTAGTACATCTGATACATTTAGTTGGAAAAATGATTCCTTATGATACAAAGATCGCTTATATCTTTGTAAGAATTCCCAACTAAAACAAAAGATTCTTCTGGAATTGCACACTTCTCCTTTAGGAGGACACTCAGGATTTTTAAAAACTTGCCACAGGGTGAAGAAAGAATTTTTTTGGGATGGCCTTAAATCTGATATTCAAAAATTTGTGGCGGAATGTTTGGTTTGCCAGCAGAATAAAGTGGAAACAATTAAGACCCCGGGACTTCTACAACCTTTATCCATTCCAAGTCAACGTTGGGAGGATATTTCAATGGATTTTATCACAGGTTTACCTAAGTCTGAATGAAAGAGTGTCATCATGGTGGTAGTTGATAGACTTACCAAGTATGCACACTTTTGTGCATTATCTCATCCATTTAAAGCAAGTACAGTTGCTACTACATTTATGGACAGAATTCAAAAGCTACATGAAAGCCCAAGGGTTATTGTGAGCGACAGAGATCCCATTTTTACTGGAAATTTTTGGACGGAGTTATTTTCTTGTTTGGGTACTCAATTAGCTCATAGCTCATCTTATCATCCTCAGTCTGATGGTCAAACTGAGATAGTAAATAAATGTTTGGAAGGATATCTTCGTTGTTTTGTATCTGATAAACAAACACAATGGGTCAAGTGGTTACCTCTTGCTGAATGGTGGCATAACACTTCCTTCCATACTGCAGCAAAAATGACCCCATTTATGGCACTTTATGGATATCATCCACCATCCATCACATCATCTTTAAGGGAAAATTCGAAGGTTCAAGCGGTGGAAGATCACATCGAGCATCAGCAAGAAGTTCTCCAACTCTTAAAGGATAACCTGAATTTGGCACAAAATCGAATGAAACAACAGGCAGATCAACATCGCAGCGAGAGAAGTTTTGATGTAGGAGATTGGGTATTTTTACGGCTACAACCATACAAAAAAATATCCCTCAAGCAAGCTAAGAAGGATAATAAATTATCGCCAAAGTACTATGGTCCTTACAAGGTGTTGCAAAAGATTGGTACTATGACATACAAATTAGAGCTTCCTGCTTCTTCACGAGTGCATCCATTTTTCCATGTTTCATGCTTAAAGAGAATTGTTGAACACCAGTTATTGCTTTCTTTCATCTTACTTTACCTCATTTTCCTTTGTCCATTGCTATCGAGACCCAATTGATCAATGAATTTAGTTAAAATTACTTTTAGAAAAATTAACATAGTGACTTGTAGCCATAAAATTTTGTCATTAGCAATACATTTTGAGCGATCTAGGCTATGAGAATGCGGAACGTTAAATAGTAGCACAGAAGTCTGCAGCTGTCTTGACATTTGGGTATGTTCCGGGTGGCCTCTCAAAAAAAACCGCATATGGGTATATTCCACGTCATGTCTACATTGTTCGTTGCTCACCATGAAGGAAGAAACGAATTCTGGATATGGTTTTGGTACGTGGGAACACATTTAAGAAGGCAGACTTCTAATAGGACTGTCTTAGTCCAGATGTCCTTTTCCTTTTTACGCAGCCACTTCAAGAGTCCTAATGTGATTTCGATAAGGAAATACAATGATCCTGGAATTGTTGCAAGTCTTGTTATGTAAATTTGTTATAAAAACACTTGGGAAACCGAGAGCTAGGCTAGATTTTGTTCCAGATTTTGCTTAGATTCTGTGCTACATTTCTGAAGACGCAGATTGCTCTGTTCAAGTTATTTCTCCTTTAATGAAGAAGACAGTATTGTTTTGAAAGCGTTGATTTTATTTGGAGTTAGATTCCGTCTGGTGGTAGAGGGCCCCTGCCTTCTGCACGGTTTTACTTGCGTAATTTAGATAAGTATCTTAGTTGCCTTTACGTTTTTGAAGTTTGAATTCGTAGTTGTTTTCATTAGCCACTATAGTTATACTCGTTCTAAAAACTCTTCCAAAAGAAGAAGCTCTTCCAAAAGATTATGATAATGAATGGGAAATGGCTATAGTATTGTAGGATTTAATTGTAATCTCTTTTGTTCACCATCACAGTTATACTTATGCTAAGCACTCTTCCAAAAGAAGAAACTCTTCCAAAAAATCCTTATAATGTCTTAAGCATGATTGTGATCCTGAACGCTTCAGTTGTGTGTTTTTACTAAGTACCATAGATGTTCTTGCTCTTAAAACGCTTTTCCAAAATATCATAATGATGGGTAGGAGATAGCTATGATATCTTAGTTTTTCATTGCTTTCAGTCTTTATGTTTGCATTTGCACTGAATTGTACAGTTAGGATTGTTCTAAAAAACTCTTCCAAAATACCAATCATGATGGACAAACAGACTGTATAATTCCATAGAATAATGCATGATAGCCTAGTTAGGATACTCCGGAGTTTAATTGCACTTAACTCATGCTCAATTATTTTGTTTTAAGTTTGATAATGACTTGTAGTTCAGCACTGTTTTAGACTAGTGACATCTTAAGTTCAGTTTTAGCTTAACTCATTGCATTTGCACTCCACATTCAGTTGTCATTCACTGCATATTAGATTACTTCAGTTGTTAAGCTTAACAAAACAGCCTTCATTATTTACAAACCTCTTCTTGTTCTAAAATCTATAATTGATTCATAACCATATGAACAGAAGACAATATCATTTTAAGGCCTGAATTACTTCTGCAACTTTCTTATCATCTCACAAAAAAACATTTCCTCAAAAGACTATTTTAAAAATCTATAACCTTTGAGTGAAGTGTAGTGTTATCAAACTAAGTTGCAGAATAGAGTTAGGAACTAGTCTTAAAGTAGAGATCTTATGATGGTATCAATGTTTTACTCCAAATATGCTTCAACAAATCTCTAATCATGGATAAAATGTTGCATCATTATAAGTTAGTTGTTTAACTGTTTAGTTAGGAGAATTTGCATGCTTAGCTGACCATATCTCAAGCTCTCTCTCAAAATACCTTTGATGAAAGAATTTGACAAGTTGAGTTTATGCTTTGAATCATTTGTTTAAAAGTCATTATCAAGCTTTGTTTCTGCTTAGTCATAGTTTATATTTGATTCTGTGTCAATATCTGCAATTGCATTTGTCATGTGTCATCAACCAATTAGGCTTCACTCTGTTTTTAATCATTAGCTTCTTTCCATTAGCTTTCTAGTCATTTTCCTTGTGAACATAAAACCACCAAAAGATCAAAAACATCATAAATCATCATAAAATACCAAAACATCATAAAACACTAAACACAACGCATTAAGAGACAAACACCTAGGCACATACAGTGCACTTCACTTCAGCAGTTTACCAACCCTGGTTGACAATTAAATGAACTCAATTTAGGAGACTAGATTGAGACCAAACAAGAATTATAGGTGAGAAAATATTCGATTCAAGCAATTGTGCCAAAACTTGATGAGGAAGGAAAAATGTATTGGAACTTTGACGATCACCGGAAACAAAGAACTGGAAATAAACTACGAGGTGATCCAATTTCAGAGTATCTCATTAAGTGGAAGAACTTATCCTTGAAGATTCTACATGGGAGGATGAAAATTTTATACGAAGCTTGCAGAGCTACTCCAGCGTTGGCTTGACACTTTTACGAAGGAGGGGCATGTTAGGTCCCTATATTACTAGTATAGTCCCTTATTGTTGTTAGTGTAACCCCCTTATTGTTATTAATGACACCCTTGTAACCCCCATATTTTTATTATTGTGCCCTTAAATTATTATTGTTAGGTCGTATAAGATTAACATTGTGGCCCACTAGGATTACATTATGGCCCCATGGACTCCTATATATAGAAAGGAGGTTTTGTAATTTGAATCATCCAAGAATTTTTCATTCATGTAATGTATTAGAGGTTGCCCCCTCGAAGTGGCTTATTTCTAAGGCGTTGATATCTCTTTTCTTCTCCTTTTGGAGTTGGTTTCACAACAAGAGGGGATAGGAGGAATGAAGAGAGAGAGAGGGAAAGGAGTGAGAGAGGTAGAGAAGGGTAAGAGAGGGAGAGGGAGAGGGAGACACAAATATGGAGGGGGAGAGAGAGATAGAGAGAGGGAGGGAGATAATTAGAGGATTGGAGAGCAGAGAGAGAGAGAGAGAGAGAGAGGGAGAGAGATGGGAGAAGAGAGAGGGAGGTAGGAGAGAAAGGGAGAGAGAGGAAGGATGAGAGAGGGGAGGAGAGCGACGGGGGAAGAGAGAGGACGAGAAAGTGGACTTGAGAGAGAGGAGGAGAGAGGGAGGGAGATAGGAGGAGAGAGGGATAGAGATATGGTGTTGGAGGGGGAGAGAGAGATCGGGAAGAATAAAGACATAAAACGTGATAAGTGGAGAGAGAGAGGGAGTTACTAGGGAGAGATAAAGAGAGAGTGTGTATGTCTGGGGTGAGATAAAGAGACAAAGAAGAAGATATGGAGAGAAGGGGAGAGAGAAGGGGGGAGAGAAGGAGAGAGAAGGAGAGAGGGTGGGATATAGTAACAGAGTTGGAGCATGAAGAGAGAGAGAGATTTGGGAGATAAAGGGAGAGAGAAGATGCGAGAGAGTGGAGAGAGGGAGGGAAAGAGAGATGAAGTTGGAGGGGGAGAGAGAGGGAGGTAGGAAGAAGTACATAGAGAGAGAAAGGTGGATAGGGAGAGGGAGTGATAAGGAATATGTAGAGAGAGGGAGAGAGGACAACAAAAGGAAAGAGAGAGAAGTGGGGAAGAGGGAGAGAAGGGGAAGAGAGAGAGTGGGGGGAGAGGAGGAGGGAGGGATAGATAGATAAATTGGAGAAAGAGTGTATGTTTTGGGGGTGATATAGAGAGACATAGGGAGATAGAGATATTGATGGAAGGTGAAGAGAGGGAAGAAGAGAGGGATGGAGAGAGGGAGGGAGGGAAAAATTGATCGATAGATATGGAGTTAGAGAGTGTTTATGTTTGGGTGGTGAGATAAAGAGACAAAGATGGAGGGGGGAGAGAAGGAAGAATATTTTTTGAACTAGATGCATTGATTTCAGTGTAGATGGAAATTTCTAATCCTATTTGATTTCTTGCACTAGATGATTTATTTTAGTATATATGTTGATTTCTAATGATATTTGATTGCTTGCACTAGATGAAATGATTTCAATGTAGATGATTTATAATCCTATTTTATTGCTAGAACTAAAGTGTAGCTTTTAGTGTAGATGGTGATTTCTAGTCCTATTTTATTGCTTGCACTAGATGCATTGATTTAAATGTAGATGTTGATTTCTAATTATATTTGATTGCTTGCACTAAATGCGTTGATTTCAGTGTAGATGGTGATTTTTTATCCTATTTGATTGCTTGCACTAAATGCATTGATTTCAGTGTAGATGTTGGTTTCTAATCCTATTTTATTACTTGCACTACATGCATTTATTTGAGCGTAAGTGTTGATTTCTAATCCTATTTGATTGCTTGCATTAGATGCATTGATTTTAGTGTAGAAGTTGTTTTTTAATCTTATTTAATTTCTTACATTAGATGCATTTAGATGTTGGTTTCTGATTTGATGTAATTGGATGTATGATGGTACAATAATTTTAAAGTTTCTGGATTAACAATGTGCATTGATTCTGAGTGTAAGCAAAAAAAAATTATTGGCAGTGTACATTGCTTTTTTGTTATATTATGTTATACGAAATTTACGATTGTGGACAAAGGTATCTCCCCTAGATTTGGTGGTTAACCTAGAAAAACAAAGAGACAAGGAACCCAATGCTTTTACTTAAAGTAAATAGATGACGAAGTGAGGCATACCTGGAAAATATCGCTCACTTTGCTCCTTCTTTATCTTGGAAGCTGCAATTCCAACTCCAACCGCCAAAATTAGAACATGCACAGTCAGATAACACAAGCCAAGAAACTACAAGATGTATGAAGTATCATCTAAATAATCTATTTAATATATCAACATGGTATTTAAATACATGAATCAATATCACAAATAGGAAAACAAATAATTCTTTGCATTAATATAAATAGAAGGATATTACAACCATAAGTGGAAGTTGATCTTGTAGAAGAGCTCCTCCAAGTTGTTGACTTGTCCTTCCCTTGTCACAACATACACCTCTAGTCACCATATGCATGATATGATAACTACTTATTACAGCAGCATAAGGGCAGAATCACTCTCCAAATCCAACTATTACCTCTTGCATATGAGAGGGTAAATATATATGAGAGAGGGATAAGTTGGGAGTTCTTATCCAATTACCGTTATAAGGTTTTAGATCCCCCTTTGATGGAGGGATAAGATCAAAGGATAAGTGGAGAAAAATCCAAAGTAAGGTAGGTTAGGATCTGAACATCAATCCAAGGTAAGTAGTTGAAACAAATTTTGGAAACTCCTAGAAGGTGAAGCTTCCGGAATCCCGCTCATTCTCCCAGAATTCTAGAACCAACGCAGGTGCAAAGGAGGGCTACCTGCTGGTGACCAACATTGGACACATGTGAGCAAATTGTAGGTGAACACACCCTAGTAGGCTTGTAGGGAGCGTTGGTCCTCAAACTAGCTCGGATAGGGCAGTTTAGGGTTGACATTATGAGGGATGAAAGGTACATGCTTAGGGATTTGTGCAAGATGATGAAAAGGGGGAATAGGATGTTGATTGATCCCATTAGAAGGCTCACTTTGATTAGATGTGACAAAATGGCCTATAACAGAATGCCCCGTAAAGCACAAAGTCAGAGATGGTGACTGATGACTGCAATGCTTTACCCTATGACAAGTAGGGATCAAGGACAACCAACGAGATTCATATGGTTACAATACAAGTATCA
This sequence comes from Pinus albicaulis, assembly GCA_034641835.2. NCBI lineage: Eukaryota > Viridiplantae > Streptophyta > Pinopsida > Pinales > Pinaceae > Pinus > Pinus albicaulis. Next base: position 1,546,488,774 of record CM076570.1, read on the forward strand.
CGACATCTGGATGTTGAGGGCATAACCATACTCAAATCATAAGATACCATAACATTAATGATCGAAAGATGCTTCAACTTTTGCGACTAATGGAATAATGATTGGATGCTAATAATATAACCACAACCATCATACATTGTGATCTTTGTATAACTCATGACTTCTAGCCCATATGGATGAAGCTAGTGTTAGTATGAATCTTTTGTCGAAGTGTACGAGAAAAGACCACTTTAGCTATGCATAACTTATAGCCCTAACATCAAATATGGCTGCCAATATCTTCAGATCTGCAGTTAGTTGATCAAGACAAATGCTGCAAAAATCCAGATCTATGCATAAAGAGACATTAAGCAGTAAAAATAAGGTTTTGCTCCATACATCCAATAGACAAGACGAGAACAATATTTTGAAAGAATTTTTTGTATTAAGGGCACCTGGGAGGAAAATAAGAAGGTGTTTCCAATTCTCCTCAATGGGATGGGTTCTTGGAAGTCCTCAGCACTTCAGATCTAGTATTTCTCTCTCTTGTTGGTGTAGAAAACCCAGAAAAAGATAGAACTCAAAGGGAGCTCACACAGCAAATAATGGAAAATTTGACAATGATAATGGCTCAAAGTCAGACCAAGAGTATAGATCCAGAGTGATCTAATAGACAACAAAAGGTGAAGAATGGTAGGAGAAACCCTCCTATTTATAACAAAATATCGGGTCATTCTAGATCTTGGTGCATGATTAAAATAGCATTAACCAAATCTAGATCCACCTTTTATGGAATATTTTATTATATTTGTTGGAGGGAAAAAGTATTTGACTTGGGTCAAATCCCTTTATTTGTACATAATAAATAAATAAATGATTTATTTATCATTTTAAGGAAGTGGTTGAAGGATAATCAAATAAATAATGATTTATTTAATTATTTATAGGTGATTTAGTCATATTTAACAAGGAATATTATTTAAATACGATTTAAACAATTATTCCTAGAAAATAATAAGATAAATAAGGATTTATCTAATTAATTTCTTTGTTTTGGGTTAAACATGACCAAGAATAATAATTAAATTATTGTTTAATTTATTATTCCATGAGGGAAATCAAACAAATATAGATTTGTTTAATATTTCCCTTTGGGGTTTCCTGTTTAGACCATAAACAACCTAATAAATGTGTTTTATTAATTTATTTTACATAGTGAAAGCAATTGTACTTAGGGTAAAATTGGTCTTACATGGTGTACTTGGGTCCATCTAATGGTAGTAGGTTAGATGACCAAAAAATGGTGTAACAACTAGATCCAAGGTCTTCTATCTCATTCACACAACCAACTAATGTGTGAGTCTATCCATGTGAATCAATGATATGGAGTTGAACATGGTAGACACCATATGATTACCGAACAATGACATAAGCCGTTAACAAACACTAGAGAAACCACCGATGATGTTAATGGATCTCAAGGTACTATGGTACAATTGGTATGGTGCGAGTAAATGAGCTGATTTCAAACACCACACAGAATATTTCAGTTGAAGGTCATTTATGTAAACATGTCGCCAAGAGCGAGGAAAATTTCCATTGATGTATGCAAGCATCAAGGTACCAAAGGGGTGTTTCTAAGTCAACTTCCTGGATGATGTGCTGATGTCGACAGGAAGTGACCCATCGCAGGAGGGCCTTGATGTATCCCCCATCAACGAAATGAAACATGTATCATGATTGAGACATAAATGATCAGAATGATGTTGATATGGAACTGGATGAGGAAAGGAAAACATGAAATTAAGGCTTAATATTATTGTAGCGGAGATAAATTGAAGTAATTCTCTTGAACATATAATGACATTGAATGGAGTTGGAAGCATTGACCCAAAAATGAAATGAAGGCTCTGAAATTGGTATGATAACCAAAATACAAGTAGATTACCCAACCCAATGGCCATGAAGATGAAGTGGAAAGTGTCGTGTTTAAGAGCGACTTGCTGCCATTTAGCAAAAAATGGAATTCCTAGTTTACCCAATTTCCCCAACCATACTGGTCAATACTTATTTACTTTTTAATAAGCTTGAGGAGGATAAAATATGCTTGATCTGTAAGTTCATAATTTGGATTAATCCCTCCAAGTATTTTTAACAAACCTTGAGAAGGAGTGGTTCTGCCTTGTAATGTTCGACAAGCCCATTACTGTTTGATGTTTTAACTAGTCTAGTGAAGGTAAAAATCGACACCTTTTTCATGTTTAGAGAGTTTGAAAAAGAGGCGGAAAAGAAAAATCCATATGTCCCTTTTCGTAGATAGTCTCTTAAGTCTGAAAAGGTAGAAAACAATACTCAAGAGAAACTCTTAACCATGTTCAACTAAGGTAATCCTTTTTTGTAGCTAGTTTATCTCAGTCCAAAAAAGGGTTAAAATTAAATGTAGACGTCTTTTAATTTACTTTCACAAGATTGAAAGGACAAGTGCTCAACGATATTTTCATATTTTGGGAGCCTGATAAGAGCTGAAAGAGGACTCTAGGGGGTTCCTTTATCGTTGGTTTATAGAGTTTGAAAAATAGATAAAAGTATACTCTTCGGTCAAAGTAACCTGTTACAACATTTTAAAAACTTGCTAATAGATGTCATCATGTTCAAAACACCACAAGAAGGATTAAACATACCTGTTTCATAGTAAAAATGAAGCATGCCTAGGTCAAAATGTTAAAAATGAATAAAATAATAAGAAAATGACCATAAATATCTAAAATGACTTTTCATTTTTACCATTTCACACTTTATCTTCAACAGTGAATATTTGGAGCCCTTTTACCCTTGATCTTATCTAGTTGATTGTGACCAATCCAGGGAACCATTTCAAGTGTTGTGGGATCTAGGTAGGAGATAAAACCTTTCTCTATCTATCCACGGTTCAGTTTTGTGTTTTCATGCAAAATTTTCAATTTTTTGAGACCCCTGGGGTTTATAAAAAACACCCTAGGACCAACGCACCCCCTATGTGTAAAAAAGGGCTTTGCACCTAGGTAAAGAAACACTATAGACAGAGGGAAAATGCTCTGTCTAAGCCTTCTGGGGTGTGTTGGGTGCATTTTTCCAAGTTGGTTCTCATTTTTGCTTCAAATTTTGTCAGTTTTTTTGCATGGAAAAGAGCCCGATGAGTCCTTTGTTGATGTTTCAGGTACCCATGATCACAAAATGTCATTTATTTGGAGAGAAAGAGAGCATGAAGAACAATATTTAACTGCAGCAAATGACCCTGCTACCATTCGAGCACTTAAAAAATGTGAGTTGTTAAAATTCTTCTCGCTTCCCAATATGATGAAACAAATGGAGTTGTTAAAGTACCTTGTGCGTTCATGGAATGTTCAGGCAAAGACATTTAGGTTTGGGGAGAAAATACTCAAGATATAGGTAGATGATATTTACTTTCTGATGGGATTTTCAAAGCGAGGTGCCCCCATCTATCTTCTAGGTGGAAGAAGTGACAGTGAGACGGTGAAAGATTACATCAATACCTATTGCAGACCTCAAGTCATTCCTACTAGGGACGAAAATATTAACATAAAGGATGTGACCCAACTACCATTGAGAATGATCTTGTTCATCATAGAAATTTTGTCAGGCGACTTGACATTACATGTGGAAAGCAGATCATACATGCAGTATGGGGTAGAATATCTAGAGCTGACAATATTCAACTGGAGCAAGGGTGTCTTGGTCAACTTGAAGGAACAATTTGCTAAATAAAAGGAGGGGAAGTTGAAGAACTCTGACTATGGTGCCATCTTGGTATATTTTTCCTTAGAGCGAGTGCCATTACTGCAACCTCAATAGATTTTATTTGTTCCCTTCAATTCGAGGGTCCCACATATGAGGAGGTGGATAGACCACATGGAAAAACATACAGGTCCATCATTGACCACTTTTAACCAACCTTTTTTAGATGGTTGCGTAGATAGTTCATCATGATTAATGAGTATCCTTACATGGGGATGGATTTCAACGATGATCTCGAGGCAAAGTTTGGCCCGAGGGCGAGCAATGGGATGCTACAGGTAACATACTTTAAACTTTAAGTTTTAAGAAGTTTTATAATCTTTTTTGTGTTTTTTATCATGTTATTGACACTAAAATATTTGATGTTTCCATGCACACAATGGACCTGTTCGACCAGTGGGTGCTACATATCTTTGTCGCATAGAGAGATAGCCATATGAGGAGGCATCGGAACTAGTACAAGTCGTTGCGGTGGGACATGATGCACTACAGGATCTTGAGATAGCGGATGTCCTCTCAAAGGTAGAGCACCACATGGACGAATTGAATCACGAGATTGATGAGATCATGGTCAATTATCTTCCATTGTGACTTCAAAGACATACCATCGATGTACCTAGTCGTATATGTTGATTACTGCGCAAGATAGCTCATGTAGTGTCGTTTTATCATGAGCACCACTGATTTTATAATTAGATGTTTGCATGTAGTTTTTTGTATATGGACGATGTAGTGATATGTGTCTTGGGGTCACACATTTTGTAAAACCAAAATAATCACACACACACACACACACACACACACACACACATATTGTAGAAATTATACAAACAATATGTATATCATGGATTCAATCCGATCTAACAATGTACTAAAGCTAGATACTGAATCACTTCTACAAATCAATTGTGGAAATTAAACACAATTGCCAATCACATGAAGCAAAGAAGAATCAATCAAACCACAACACAAATAATTTCTCGAGGAAAGCTTGCTGCTTAAAACCACACTATCTTCTATTGTATATTCAACATGGATACATGAAACAACTACAATACACTATTCTCATAAGAGTCTCCTATACTCAGCTAATTGTCTCACACTGTCACAGACAAAACTGACCAACACTTAGCCAATTCTCAGCCTCTAAACAACCTGCCTTGCTTGCATAATTCATGTGGAATGCAATCCCTATTCTTTAGGAATTTTTTCCTTCCTTGATCGCGCAAGCATCACGGGCAATCCAATGAGTGTTTGGTTGCATGGGTGCAACCCAATAAACCTACTAGACCGTATTTATGCAGGAAAGAAATAAAATAAATGAATAGACATAAACATAGAGATGCAGTGGAAATAATGCTTCATTTCATTAATATCAAATAACAGAAATATGCTTACAGACATAATGGAAATAAAATAGCTAGGGCATTGGTAGCTTATCTCTAAGAAGAGATGTTGCGGCTACAAGCCTATGAACTGCATTACAATGAGGCTCGAGGGCCTATTTATTATTTAGAAACAATGGAAAACTATAAACGTCCAAAAACCTAACCCTGGGAGAAGAAACTCCAAAACTATGGGCCCCGTTTGGATAAATTAGTGTTTCAACTTCTGGGGGACGTAACTTTGTCATATGATCTCCATTTGACGCGCACCATACCTCGTTAGAAAGATCTATCTGAGAAGTAAAAATTTTCGTGTGAGTAAACCCATGGACCCATGTTGCTCCAAATTTTCCCCAAAAATGTTGTTTAGGGCCTCAAAATGGCTCCAGAAGTTTAAGACTCGAAAAACTGCTAAAAATAGTAAGTTGTGTTGAAACTGAAAAAATGAAAGAACTGATGGTGGCGTTTCAAATGGAATAGGTGGGCAGCCACCAATATCCACCTGGATCATTAGGGCCCAAAAACGGCTTTGGGAGTGCAGGACTCGAAAACCTGCTAAAAATAGTAAGTTGTGTTGAAAGTGAAAAGCTGCAAGAATTGATGGTGCGGGTCCAAATGGAATAGATGGGTGGCCACTGATATCCATCTGGATCATTCCTCCCTCCTTAGGAAGCAATGGTCCCCATTGCATTGAGATCCTCCATGAGATGAGGAAAATTTTGTTGAACTGGGTATTATATTTGTCGAATATGTCATGGACCTGCGGGCAGACATGCTGGATGCGTTTAGTAAATTTGGTTTCTTTATCAAACTCAAAAAGTACATGTGTGGATTCTATTTATGTAATTGCATGGGGTATGTTAACATCAGGCAGCGGTGCATCGGGGGTCAGATCAATGGAGTGCTTGCGCTGATAGTGTAGAGGAACCTTTGTGAGTGAGGAGAAAATGTCCTCGTATTCCTCTATGACTTTGTCCATCTGCTGTAGCCATGAAGGGGAGCCCTGTTTCGAGGTTGTGGCCACAATATTTTTCTTTACCTAGCAGCGAGTCGTAAGGAAAATAAATTTCCTGGTTTGGGAAACAATCTTAATGCGTTGTTTTGCAGTAGTCAAAGAGATGGCGGGAGGGGGTACTACCTCTGGTATCTTGTAAAAGTTATTTCCGAAAGTAATAATAACAACACGAGGCCTAGACTCATACACAACATGTCACCTCCACAAGTATGGTTGGCCCAATAATACATCATCTACATCAAGAGGAGCAACATCACACAATACCTCATCCGTGAATGGCTTGATACTGTATGAAAGGCGACATTACTGGCTGACGCGGAGATCTCTCCCTAGGTGAAGCCACCCGATGGTATATGACTGTGGGTGTGCTATGGTCGGTAGGCTGAGCCGCTTCACGACTTCTGCTTAAATGAGGTTCTTTTAGCTTCTGCTATTGACAAGTAATTGTAGTGGAAAACCCTTCACCCACATCTACGAATGGAAGAGGCGCTCCCCCTCCTTTAGATCCTCGGGATCCTCCCTTTGGATCTTGGTGGTGGCAAAAATGGCATTGGGATCCGCATCAATGATATGCTTCCCTTTGTCATTGCCTTTGCCTAGTTCTAACTCAGGATCCGAACATGCATCTAATTAGGGTGCTTTTAGTTTGGCCACCAATGACTATTTTGCCCAACACTCGCTTGTGCTGTGAGTGGGGCTGTTATGAAATTCACACCACTTCCCCGTGTCCTTATTTGGATTTGTGGTGTTGTTCTAAGTCACCCCACTTTGGCCTTACCCCTTGTTTTGTGGTTTAGGGGCGCCTTTCCCTAGCTTCGGATTCACGGATCCAAAGTCTTGCTTCTTATGCTTAATCTTGGTGACATAGCGATATGTCGTGCCAAGCGATGTAATGTCAAGAAAATCCATTTCCTCTTGAATGTGTCTGTGTAGACAGCTGTGGTACTTGAGCACCAAATGTCTCTTTGAATCTTTAATACCCAATTTTGTGCGCGGGGTATCGAATAAATTCATTAGTTCGTGCACATCTTGATCCATTTGTTGTCGTAGCATGGTCCAATGGATGTACTTGTCCTCATAGCTCCCCAAAGGGTAATATTGTTCCTTGATGTCATTTTGGAATGAATTCAAAGTGGGTGCGGCCAAGAATAGAGAGGTTTATGTCTCGTCCTTTTGATCACAGTAGGTTTCCCACCAGTATTTGACATGGGGGGGGCAGCTTTGAGGAGTACAAAAATAATGTTTTCTCGGTCGGAGAAATCATGGATCAAGAAATACCCTTCCAACAAATTCAACCATCTATTTATTATGCCTACATCTATATAGCCTTCAAATAAAGGAATGTCAAATTTTACCTGTACCTTGAAGGGACTGGCACCTCCAGAGTGGCTGTTGGATGCAAATGCACCATAGGTGGGCAGTCGTTGAAGGATCCGAGCAAAGTTATCCATCATCACATTCCTTTGTTTCTCGAGGTTCTCCTCGAGCAATATTTTGATAGGATCTCCTGCTCCCTCGTCTTTCTTTTCTTTCGCCATGGGAGGTCGTCGGGGTTTGCGAGGCTGATCTTGCAAGGCCCGTTCAACCAGATTGAGCCCTAACTCCTTATACCCTGACTGCGTTAGGGACATGCAAAGAAAAACAAAGAAAGAGCAGACCACTCTAATACCATTGATCCGTATTTATGCTGGAACATAAAAAAATAGGAACAGACATAAACACAGAGATGCAGTGGAAATAATGCTTCATTTCATTAATATCAAATAACAGAAATATGCTTATAGAGATAATGGAAATAAAATAGCTAGGGCGTTGGTAGCTTATCTCTGAGAAGAGATGTGGCGGCTACAGGCCTCTGAACTATGTTAAAATGAGGCTCGAGGGCCTATTTATTATTGAGAAATAAAGGAAAACTCTAAACGTCCAAAAACCTAACCCTAAGAGATGAAGCGCCAAAACTATGGGCCCCGTTTGGGTAAATTGGTGTTTCAACTTCCCGAGGATGTAACTTTGGCATACGATCTCCATTTGACACGCACCATACCTCGTTATAAAGATCTATCCGAGAAGTACAACTTTTGGTATGAAAAACATTAGTCCATGGACCCATTTTTCTCCCAGGTTCCCCAAAAATTTTGTTTAGAGCCTCAAAATGGCTCTAGAAGTTCAGGACCCAAAAAACTGCTAAAAATAGTAAGTTGTGCTGAAAATGAAAAACTGAAAGAATTGATGGTGGCATTTCAAATGGAATAGGTGGGAAGCCACCAATATCCACTTGGATTATTAGGACCCAAAAATAGCTCTGGTAGTGCAGGACCCGAAAACTTGCTAAAAATAGTAAGCTGTGCGAAAGTGAAAAGCTGCAAGAATTGATGGTGTGGGTCCAAATGGAATAGGTGGGTGGACACCGATATCCACTTGGATCACCTAAAAGTGATATTTAACATCCCTTTCACTTATATCTCAACTGGGTCTCCATTGGAACTGACATGCATGCAGCTAATAATAGTAAATCATCAATTGCATGTTAGATCACTGATTGTGAATTAAATAATATTTAATTCACTTGATCTCTCACTAGTGCAACAAACAATTACAATTAGCACAAATGAATTTAACTCACTTAATTGAGTTAATTTATTACACATGCATTAAACTAATGCACCAACTACACTTCGAACTCTGTTACAACTAGAATTACTCTGCATGCTTCACCAACTACCCTCAACTCGAAATTCATGAGCTAACTAAGTTTATCACACTCAGTTAACTATTACAAGTGATTATGAGATAATATTACATTTTATTTTCCAACTTAATTAAGGGAAAACTAAATTAGATATTGCACCAAATTTATCCCACACAAGTGTAGGTGTTGTTAGGACCTGTGGTCCCACACCAGCGTAGGTGCTGCTTAGACCTCCTGGTCCCACACTAGTGTAGGTGTTGTCATGTTGCTTCTGAATGCCAATTTCATTGTTTCTTGTTGCAAACTTCAACACTCCCTCTCAACAAGAAAGGAATTTCCTTACATGCAATATGCAACTCTTGCATGCAACACTTTTCTAGTGTTTCTCACACTTGAAGCTCTTACATGCAACACTTCTCTAGTGTTTCTTGCACATGCAACACTTTCGAAACTAAATAGCCTCCAAAAAACTGAATCAATATAATTCATCTGTCATCAGAGTGTTATGACTGTTGCTAGCTACTGCACATGTCTACTGGACTCTCTGCGCTGTTGACATATGCATCCATGCACTCTATATTGCTGCCAACTCTGATCTGCGCTCCAATATCCGAAACCTGTCACTCTGATTTTTGTCTTCCAGACATCTGACTACATCAATATAACTGATCCTGCTACTGCTTGATCTGAAAATGGAATTATTTGTAATGTTATGCAAAGTATCCATTTCCATTTAATTAAGTGTGCAAAGTATTCTCCATGTCTTGCAAGTTAAACAAAGTGTTTTTGGTAATTGTTTCTGAGTTTTTGTGTGAGGAAATGTTAATTAAGTTTATTGTTTAATATATTATATCAGAAAAACACAGCAAGAGAAATTCACCATAGCATAACACAACAAACTGATGAGGCAGTTCACCCCTCCTAGGCTACGTCTGTCGGGTCCAAGGCTCCCAATGGACATGTCCTTGCTCTATTAAGTTGCTCAAAATGGTTATACAGTGAGAAATATGCCTAAACAAGAAAAACCAACTGTGAAATTGACTTCAGAAGACATAAATAAGCTAAAAATGGCTTTTGTTTCACCTTAAATAATGAAGTACAACCCAATACAACTCCATTTCCCTGATGGCCTTGATGGATCTCCAAGACTCCCTGAATAAAAATGGCTATAGAACACCTTTGTTCACTCTGCAACCTATCCCAAACACTCCATAATGCTCAAGAAACCCAAAATTGACTAAAATTTCATCCAATTTGGCTCAATATTGAAGAAGTTATGATTAAAACAAATTTCTGCCCAATGTCACTTGAAAACCCCACTAAATGTGGGCTAACTCCAATTAAGGCCGCTAAAAAGGCGGAATCTCCGTAATAGTGGGATTGGCACCAAATTGGGCGGAACCGTTTGGGGCTGGCATTAAATGTCGTTGGTGGTCACATGTTACCACCCGAATTGCCGGCGGAAATAGTTGCAACAACTAAATGTGGCATTAAACTTTATGTTACGTTGGCCACATGGGCACCGCCCTTAACTGCCCACTACATTAACCGCCGGTCTGCTCAAGACCTTGGTTCCTCACACCTGGTCATATGAAATGTGGGGGTTGGCCCCCCATTTGATGCCAATGGATTTTAATTCAACTTCAAATACAACCTCGACCCATAGCATGTTAAGAAATAAATCGTAGGCGGGTCGGTAGGGCGCTTGTGCTTGCGGGGGATAGACCCATGTTCGAATCTTGTAAAGACCCACAAAATTTTACATAGCCATAATTTCTCTGGTCAGAAAACTGAAAAGTCAAACCACCAAACAATATAACGCTGCCAAATGTTGAAGTCTCATTCACCCAGATGGAATATTCTAGGGAATATTTTGAGGAATATTCCTTGGAATATTTTTTTTAATATTTCCAAATTCATAAGTCAAACTTGGTCAACTGATTTTTTTTTAGTTTACTGGAGACTTCAAACCTGCATAACTTTCACATATGATGTCGGATTTGAGTCCTGTTTGCGGCACCAGAATCAAAACGACGAGGCCTTTCCAGTCATTTAGGTTGCAACCAATTCTGAGAAGTTCCATTTTTGAGCATTTTTTCAACTTGGACATGATCTTCTGATCACACCTCCCAAATGGGAAGCTTTTGGACCCCAAAAGCTCTCTGAATTATAGAAATTGAAGATGAGGAGACTAATTCAACACTCTTCCAACCTTGAACCATTGAAATCTTCCTGACTTCATCAAATTGAGGTTCTCATAAAAAGATAAATTCTTCCTTGAATCCGCTGACCGACTGTTGCTAACCTTGACTGAGTCATGATGCAAATTTTTGAAATTTGCATAACAGCAACTATAATTTGCAAAAAACATACTGCTCTTATAATGGTCTACCTTCAAAGGAAACTGAAATTGAGATTCACCTTGCCAACTATCCTCATGGCGAATTTTTGTCGAATGAGCCATGTACTTGTGTCGATTCCCGACCAAGTTTTCTCGCCATACCAATCTGCCATTCTGAAACCAGCAATGACCCATGCTAAAATTTGTGCCCTCTTTTCTTGCATGCTTTACCCTCTCTTGGATTTTTTCACCACCCTACACCAACACTCTATTCTCTGCGCCGATTGACACCAAAGGCACTTTCTGCAACATCTTGTCATCTTCTTCCAAAGACGACCTACTTTCAGACTGAAACATATCATCATTTACATCAGGAATAACATGAAAATGATTATGTACAAAATATTTTTTCTTAATCATCAACAAAGCCAAATTTTGACTTGCATAGACAAGCCTTTTCAACTGCCCTGCATTCACTAAAGAAGATTCTAGCTTCTTCCGATGTGCTCTCACAATAAAATCCTTACCATCCTTGAATAAATGGTACTTGTTCTCATGGCAATGGAAGATCACTTTTTTGTCATATAAATATGGACTACCCAACACCACACTTGTAATGTCAAGCGGTACCACATCTAGTTCAACCAAATCAATATAATCAGCTGTTATGGCAAAGCGCAACATGCACTTTCTTGAGACTTGTAAATTAGCATCCTTGCAAATCCATCCAAGTGGATCTGGATTTGGATGTGGAATGGTCTCAAGTTTCAACTTCTTGACTAAGTCTTCTGAGATGAGATTCGCTTGTGACCCACTATCAAATAGTGTGTCTATCTTTGTGTGTTTGGCTATTATCCTCACATGAAATAGCTCTATCCTCCTCTCTTCATTTGGAGCTTCTATGTGACAGTTTAAAGTGCTAGAACTGGGATTTGTTTCCTTTAAAATCTCTTTCCCCTTTATGTTATTTAGTACCATGGCTATGCTTTTAGTTTCATCTCCTGATTCAAACCCTAAGTCTTGTTCAGCAGTTGCAACCGTTTTTCCCTTTTCTTTGGCCTTATCTTTGGTTTTAAATTTTTTTGGTTTCAGCTCCGGATGAAGTTTCCAGCAATGGTCTTCATCGTGGCTTGTTTTGGAACATTTTTTACAAAACAATTTTCCTTTTTATTTCCTAGAGTTTGCATTTATTTTTCTCCCTTTTCCTTTTGATTCACTACCCTCATTCCCATCAAAATATTGTTTACCTCTAGCCTCTAAATGCGTGGCTTGGACACAAGCCTCGTCTAGACTAGTAGGATTGAACATAAGGATAGTATGTATAAGATAGTTGTGTAAACCGCCTATATATTTCAGCAAAGTCTCTTGGCTATGAAAATCAATTCCAAGTAATAAAGCCCTTCATCTAAACTCTTGAGTGTAATATTGAACACTTTGTCCCTTAAGTTGTCTAAAACTTTGCCAATTCATGATAGCCTTTTGTAAATGAGCTAATGGATAAGATTGTTGCTTAATTGCGGAAATAAATTCAGCCCATGATAAAGTGATCTTACCATTTTTTTTAATTTCATCCTTGGTCTTGGCTTCCCACCATAACCAATGCTGCTCCTTCCATTCTCAAAGAGGCTAACTCAATCTTAGTGTAGTCTTCATGAAGGTTTTGTATCCTCAAGTAAACTTCCAACTGTCTTATCCAATTGTCAAGTTTCTCTGCATTGACCTCACCATTAAACATAAGCAACTCAAATTTAACATCAAGCTTTAAAAATGGACTTTTACCAATGGTTTTAGACTTGTGATATTGATTCACCGAAGTTGAGGATGACGATGTAGAGGAAGAGGATGAAGATGGGGATGGTGGATCACCATTTCCTCCGCATCCTTTATTTGACTTGTCATCACTTTTCTTTCCTCCTGAAGAACCCTCTCCTTCTTTCTGGTGTTTAGACCCTTCTTCTACAAGCCTATGATTCCTTTCTTGGTAGAGTATCCTCACCATCTTTGTCATGTCTAGGAAAGATTTTCGGAATACCCGTTCTTCTTCTTTGGGATCAATGTCTTCAGGAGCTTCTCCTTCTCTTAAAGACATGCTTGAGGCTTCTTCAATGGCTCTTGGAGGTGGCTCTCTGGCCCTTCTTGGTTGTGGATTACTTTGTGCACTAACCAAGTGTCCTTCACCCCTCTTGAGTTTAAGCCTAGTAAGCATCAAAACTTGCAAACAATCAACTATATCTTTGCACAAGAAAAAAATGCAGAGTAAAACTCTAGCTCCTAAGGCTCAAATCCTGAGATCTGATACCATCTGATTTGAAAATGGAACTATTTTTACTGCTATGCAAAGTATCCATTTCCATTTAATTAAGTGTGAAAAGTATTCTCCATGTCTTGCAAGTTAAACAAAGTGTTTTTGGTAATTGTTTATGAGTTTTTGTGTGAGGAAATGTTAATTAAGTTTACTGTTTAACATATTATATCAGAAAAACACAGCAATATAAATTCACCATAGCATAACACAATAAACTGATGAGGCAGTTCACCCCTCCTGGGCTACATCTGTCGGGTCCAAGGCTCCTAATGGGCATGTCCTTGCTCTATTAAGTTGCTCAAAATGGTTATACAGTGAGAAATATGCATAAATAGGCAAAACCAGCTGTGAAATTGACTTCAAAATACATAAATAAGCTAAAAATGGCTTTTGTTTCACCTTAAATAGTGAAGTACAACCCAATACAGCTCCATTTCCTTGATGGCCCTTATGGCTCTCCAAACTTCCCTGAAGAAAAAATGGCTGTAGAACACTTTTTTTTTGCTCTGTAACCTATCCCAAACACTCCAAAATTCTCAAGAAACCCAAAATTGGCTAAAATTTTGTCTAATTTGGCTCAAGATTGAAGAAGTTATGATCAAAAAAAATTTCTGCCCAATGTCACTTAAAAACCCCACTAAATGTGGGCTAACTCCAGTTAACGCCACTAAAAAGGCGGAATATTTTTAATAGTGGGACTGGTGCCAAAATGGGCGAAACCATTTGGGGCTAGCATTAAATGTCGTTGGTGGTCGCATGTTACCACTCGAACCGCCGGCGGAAATAGTTGCAACAACTAAACGTGGCATTAAACTTTATGTTACGTTGGCCACATGGGCTCCACCCTTAACTGCCCACTACATTAACTGTTGATATGCTCAAGACCTTGGTTCCTCGCGCCTGGTCATATGAAATGTGGGGGGCTAGCCCCCCATTTTCCGCCAACGGATTTTAATTCAAACTTCAAATACAACCTCAACCCATAGCATGTTAAGAAATAAACCACAGGCAGGCCGGCAGGGCGCTTGTGCTTGTGGGGATGACCACTTTCGAAATCCACCTTGAAGACCCAAAAAAAAATTTTGACCACAATTTCTCTAAAATGAGGGGCCACATGAAGCCCTCTAGGGCCTACCACGTGGCGACTGTGTTGGTCACTAAAGCGGCATTAAACACGACAATATATGTTGCCAAATGTTGAAGTCTCATTCACCAGTTGAATAGTCTAGGGAATATTTTTGAGGAGGCAATCCCTTTTAATATTTCAAATTCATAAGTCAAACTTGAGTGGAGATTTATTTTTTGAGTTGGGAGACTTCAAGCTTGCATAACTTTCACATGCGACGTCGGATTTGAGTCCCGGTCTGGTATAGTCAGGCAGCAGAGGCCGCCTCGGTCGGTTCGTTACAGCGATTCTAATCGATTCCATTTTTGAGCATTTTTCCAACTTGGACATGATCTCTTGATCACTATTATACTATGGGCTCCTCGTAGCCAGGTTCGATCCATGAGACACACCATCTCAATGAAACCTGCCCAAATTTATTCTTGGAATTAATTTTGCACATCTCCCCACTCACACCTGGAGGTATAGCTGCATGTACTCCCTCTACCCATCTGGCTTGAAATTTCTCTGCTTGAGTGGTTTCTGCCACTCCATTCTCCTCCGCATGTGGCTCCTCCACATGTTCAGGTTCATTCTTTGGAACCAAGAGTTCCTTATCTGCATGAAAATCAAGCTCCCTCTCAAGGGAAAATCACATGGATTTCTCACACTTTCCCATGGTACATCCCTTGCATGTGTCTATCTACACAAGAGTACCCTTTGGAAGCCCCGTAGAATTTTGTTGCATGACCTTCAAAGCTCCATGGTGTATATGGCCCAATCTCTTGTGCCATAACTCACCCTCATTCTAGCTCACCACTTTGTCTGCTTTACTCATCAATGTTGCACAACCATCTACATCAAGTTTATAGAAATTATTCACACGAATCCCAATCTTCTTGGTTTTTCCTATGGCTGTGTCAAAGGAAAGCTTTCCCTTCACAAAAAACCATATCATAACCTCCATCCTCCAACATTGCGACTGAAACTAAATTATTTTTCAAGCCTGGTACATGCATTACATCTTTTAATAAGAAGGGTTTACCTGAATGTCTGCGAAAATGCTTGTACCAATCTAGGTAGTCTTGCTTACCTTTTGTACCTTCTTTTCCAATTATCTTCAATGGGATGGGTTCTTGGAAGTCCTCAGCACTTGAGATCTAGAATCTCTCTCTCTTGTTGGTGTAGAAAACCCGGACAAAGATAGAACTCAAAGGGAGCTCACACAGCAAATAATGTAGAATGTGACCAAGTGTATAGATCCAGAGTGATCTAATAGGCAACAAAAGGTGAAGAATTATAGGAAAAACCCTCCTATTTATAACAAAATATTGGGTCATTCTAGATCTTGGTGCACGATTAAAATAATGTTAACCAAATCTAGATCCACCTTTTATGGAATATTTTATTATATTTGTTGGAGGGAAAAAGCATTTGACTTGGGTCAAATCCCTTTATTTGTCAATAATAAATAAATAAATGATTTATTTATCTTTTTAAGGAAGTGGTTGGAGGATAATAAAATAAATAATGATTTATTTAATTATTTGTGGATGATTTGGTCATATTTAACAAGGAATAATATCTAAATAAGATTTAAATAATTATTCCTAGAAAATAATAAGATAAATAAAGGTTTATCTAATTAATTTCTTTGTTTTGGGTTAAATATGACTAGGAATAATAATTAAATTATGATTTAATTAATTATTCCATAAGGAAAATCAAACAAATATAGGTTTGTTTAATATTTCCTTTTGGGGTTTCCTGTTTAGACCATAAACAACCTAATAAATGTGGTTTATTAAGTTATTTTACATAGTGAGAGAAATTTTACTTAGGGTAAAATTGGTCTTACATGGTGTACTTGGGTCCATCTAATGATAGTAGGTTAGATGACCAAAAAATGGTGTAACAGATTGCCCCCCAACGTGCGAGTGTTAGGAGCAAATCGTATGACCGAAGTATGTTGTAAGAACTCAATCACCAGACATCAAAAGGGAAGTCAGAGAGAGAAATGTAAGGGAGACTAATGTGCTGAAGAACTAGACCCTGAGGAGATGAGACTTGCAGGTGCAACAAGTCTCTTTTTATGGGAGGGTACCTGTGCTAAAGGCGATGGGGGAGGCATACCTATGCCCGCCGAGACAAAGTACAAAAGAATAGTGTGTCCAGTAAACAAGGGACCGAACCATAAAGTACAGCCGGCATAAACATGAGCCAGATAAAAATACAATGAGGGATCCCACATACATGCTGTGCTTGGGATAACAGCCAGGACTTATACAATAATATCTGAGTACATGAGATACAAATACAACCCAAATGCCCCCTATAAGCGGGGAAGGGCTCACAAAATTTGACTGATACATGCAAATCAAAGAGGCGCTGCAAGCAGCTAAGGCTGACATCATCAAATATATGGAGCTGCATCGAGGGCTGCAATGAAGAGGTCATCCAGGCATGTGGGGGGCTACCTGCAAGGCCACCCCCGCATGAGGGCTGAGACATATCACACACACCTAGGAATCACCAAGAGCTACTACGGTATCACTGAACCATCAAGTATACAGATCTCGATCATGCTGAAAGGAGCTGGAGTGGAGAAACAATCAAGTCAAAGGGAAATGAGAGATCCCTTTGCCTGATCCGAGGCACCGAACAAGAGTGGAAGCTAGAGCCAAGGTACACCGCCCTCTAGACCTGTCTTCTAGAATGAAGGAGATGATGTCGACAGAAGGAGGTCCGCCATAGGTGAGGCAATGAGAGATCCTCAACTAAGGCATGAGAGAAAATAGTAGAGTGACGGAAAGACTAATACCAATGATGATGGTGGAATGGAGGGGACTGAGGAGTGAATGGACGACTTCCCTTGCTAGAGCATAAAGGGCATGAATGACATGGCAATGACTGAAACAATATCATCAGGGATAAGGGACAGTGGGACTGAAGGCCATAATGTGCGACACAAGAGAGAAACCAAGAAATGAGGGATGGCGGACTATAGCTGGGTACAAAGGGACTCGGGATAGACTCCATGAATGCGATGATGACTCCACTTGGATGCTCTAAACAAGGGCGACTCGATGGTGCTGCCACACATTAAAGGTCCAATGGGGGACCATGAAAACATGAGTACAAGATGGTAACTCACGAAAAAAATCAACACGAACAAAGACAAGTAAGGAGGCAAAGTGGTGCCCCAAGTACAAGTGTTGTAAGTGAAGTAATGCAATTTTAAGGAGAGGTGAAGTGACCCATCTTGGACAAAATGTGTCCTGGTGAAGTATCAAATCACAAAAAACTAATAGATACCCATTTGAGGGCTCGGTGAGAGCTTTCCAACGGCACAGATGGGTTGTCAAACGGAGCTACGGTATGGTCGCAGCAGGCGAAAGAAGAAACAAGGGTTCTCTTTTAATAAGGCAGTTTTCCCTCCAAATCCACTCATTTGCTAGTGTTGCTGTGGTGAATGTAGAGAGGAGAGAAGGCCCTAAATCTTGCAGCGAGCATAGTGGACAAACTGACCGTTGGAATCGAGATCCGTCAGTTGCAGGTAAGAGGCCTAACCTTATTCTTTCATTTTGATGGATTGAAAGTTCAGATTAGGGCCCAGAATCTCAGGAACAACCTCCCTTGCATATTTTTGGCCGGGTCGCACTTTTTGGGCCAAAATCTGCGACCTGGGACGCAGGTTTTGAGCCAAAAGGTGCGACCTGTCCCAGGATTGGGCAAAAAAGTGCGACCTGGAAGATGAGGGGGTTTTAGTGCTATTTGATGGCTGAGAGTTGGGTTTTTTGTGTTTGGTTACAGTATTCCCTATCTGTAGGCTGACAAAGATTATGCTTTTGTGCAGATATGGCAGATATACAGGTGAACTAGAGAGAGAGAGACCTGGGTACATTACGGGCAGAGATCCAGGCAGATCAGGGTGTCCGTCGTGTGTTGGCCAGGTTTGGGGTTCTGAAGTTTTTGGAGAACCCTTTGATGAGAGCTGGAGAGCCCTTATTGGCCCGGATTATCAGTTATTTGGATCCAGAGCATGAGGTCTTTGTAGTGCAGGGGCACAGGATCGAACTGACAGTCCAGGATGTGTATTTCCTGACAGGTCTCCCGCCACTTGGGATGGTGGGAAATACGCAGCCAGTGTTACCGCGGGGGCGGAACATCATGGAGTTTTTGGAGCGGCATTGTCGACCGGGTCTCCAAGTCAAAGGGACACGGATACCGATCGGGGACCTAGAGAGACTGGAGACCTGGGCAGTGGCCGCAGCGGTGCTGCAGATCCTGGGCAACCAGGCGTTCCATCACATCACTGGGGGGCAGATGATGATCGTAGAGAGTGTGTTGAGTGGGACCTACTATGGGTGGGCCCAAATGATGTTGGTGTCGTTAAAACGACAGTTATCGCTTTGCAAGCGGCAAGTGAACCACGATTGCTCGTATGGGACTTTATTGTGTTCCTTCTTTTTTGAGAAGATCCCGACCTTACGACCTCGTATACAGCTCCTAGATGGGGGCCCTAGAGAGCCCAGGATGCGCCGGTAGGGGCGACTACTATGCAGAGGAGGAGGAGGGGCGGTCGGACGAGTGTTTCGACCTGAGTTCTTTGCCCATTGGGATCAGATGCCGTTATACATAGACGACTATCCTTATAGTGGGATGAGTTATTGTGGGGATCCGGACCTACCACTTCCGCCTGGTCGAGTATGGGGACCCGATGGTAAGTGATAAGTAACTATTCTTGTTTGGGCATGTTAAAGTTAGTGAATAGTAGATAGGTTACTGATTCATGTATTTTTGGTATGCAGATATAGCTCCGGTAAAACCGGCCGGATATATGGGGCGACCGGCAGCATCTGGAGGTGCAGGTCCGAGTGGGTCAAGAGCAGCGCATAATGAGGATGCGGCCGCGCTTCTGGAGGACATCCGCCGTAGATGCGAGAGGTTGCTGACCAGAGTGTCAGAGCGTGGGTGGCAAGACTTAGACGACCAGTACATAGAGCCATGTATTAGCCTACCCTCGGAATGGCGAGGTGTCATGCGGCGCATGGCGATGGCCGGTCAGGAGATACGGGATCTATGAGCTGCAGGAGCAGAGCCATTGGCTCGGGATTTGCCAGATAGTGATTAGGTGTGGGGCATGTGGTGCCCCCTAGTGTGTATGTAGGGGCAGGGGGTGCCCCCAGTTTTGAGTTTTTGTTGTAACATGCGATGGGCATGTCATATGTATCAGAGTAGATGGACTCTAAACACATGTTTTGCTACACATATTATGGATATGCATCTTGTTTAATGATTATGAATGTTATTGTCTTGTATAAAATGCGTGTGATAAATGCCAATCTAGAACATGGTTGGCAATGCTATCTACATAGTGATTTTGTTCTCGAGGTACATGGTTGAAGGTTATGGTTTCAAATTCACGTATCAAGAGTTTCACTCGTAGATATCGTCTAAACAGCATAGGATTATGCACACGATAGACACCATTTAGTTGCATGACAAGAAGTAGGGAATCTAAACGAACATGCAGATGGAGGATGCGATGAGAGATGGCATCGACTAAGAGGCCACGCACTGCATCATATTCGGCCTGATTATTGGTGGCAGGACCAATGCATACCCCGTTGGAGAGAACAAGGGCATGCAAGGGGGTGAAAATGGCCCAACTTGCCGAGGCTAGATTTCGGGAGTAACGACTTGCACCATCGGCGTAACCGATATAGGGTGAGGATGGGAGGTCCTGCGAAGTAGTGTTACAAGACAACAAATGGGGGGAGGAGGGACAATGACGGCAGCGTGTGTGTACAGAAGACATCGAGTGACAAGTGTGGGAGGGAGTGCAATGAACAGGATGGCTATGACTCATACACAAGCTAGAGGGTGGTATATGAGGGCTATAGGAGGTATGGCGGGGACTCGGGCTGCAGAGGTCAATAGAGATACGGGTGGAGTTAACTCGTGTATGAACATAAAAGAGGGGGTCAAAGGTGGAAAAGACACCACATGACGCGGCAAAGGTACCTAAATCATCCGTGGGGGAAGAAAGGCTCGCATACGGATCATCACGGAGAATGACAGAAGAATAGGGAAACAAAGGGTTAAAAGATGGGGAGGCCAAGGTGGTCGCTGAAGGGGGGTCAAGCGAAACAACAGGGGAGGATTCAAGGGGAATGTGCTCCATGGGTCGCACAGAGGATGAGAGGTAAAGAATGGTCGTAGTAGACTCCGTCATCTGAACATCAGGGGGGGGAATGTCGATGGGAGCGGGGGGATCCTCCAGCTAGCCCGAAGCATACTGCGCAAGTATGGGAGAGGCGGATTGATTTTGTTCAACCTCATACTCTCGGACTACTTCTAAAGAGGCGCGGTAATGCGTCAGGTGAGGACAATGGTGGGAGTAATGGCCATGGATACCGCACAAAGCGCAGGGTTTGGTAGTGCGAATAGTTTTTGGGTTCTTGGTTACGGACGAGGACGGAAGAGAAGGGTCGGAGACCGTAGACTCAGGGAACGCGACTTTAACCATGGGTTGAATGCGGGGCAACTCAGGACAAGTATGGGTGGCGTGACCGACGACATCACACAAGGCGCAAGGCTTTGCGGGTGGAGGAGGAGCTGGGTCAGTCGGGGTGGCCTTGTCTTTGGATGCCCCCTTGAGAGCTTTGCCTTTCTTTCCTGGAGCTGTCACCACAGGGGTAAGGTCCTGGGGAGGTGCAAGGGGCACTGTAGCAACGGAGGAAGCAAGGGGGACCGGTTGAACCGGTGTCAAAGCAAGATAGGGTTTGGGGTGACCAGGAGGGGTAGCGGCTGGAGGGTCAAGGTACCAGACGGGTATACCCAGGGTTAGGTTAGGGAGAGAGAGGGTGGCCATGACGGGGACCGAATCGACTCCGGGAGGGGGAGCTAGGAACGGTATCTGACCAGTGGGATAATGACCAAGAGGGACGGCTCCGAGATGGTTAAGGCCTGGGGGAACCGATCCAGGGGGATAAAGGGGTTCAGGGATACCAGCTGTAGGAGAAGGGCCAGAAGGAGGAGGTCCGGCTGGCAGAGATGAAGGGCTAGGAGCGGGTTGCGGTGGGCGAGGTTGCGTCTGAGGTTGCTGACTAGCCGAGGCGGGTCGCTTAAGGGCAGCCCAAGACGATTGCATCATGAAAACATTCGACAAGATGGGATCAGAGATATGAGGAGGGGGGAGACCAGGAAAATTTCCAGGCAGGGAGGAATCTTTGTAGACGCTGGGGGAGACACTGGTCAAGGAATCGACGGTTTGCTTATTGGCTATAGAAGAGATGGTCGTCTCCAGGGAGGTCTGAGATGGTGGCTCATGGTAAGTCAACTGGTCGATGGTGACTATCTTTCCATTGTGAGGAAAAGACATCTTGCGAAAAACCGCGGATGGGACAGCAGACATGGCATAGGTGTAGCTTCGCCCCAATAGAATGTTGTAGTCTAGAGGGGCATCGATGACTTCGACGTCAACACAAAAAGTCTTACCCGCAAGGTGTGATAGGACAATTACGAAAAAGGCCAATGGGCTAGGAGGCGTGGTCGTCCCACGCTCGAAGGGTGATCGTGGAAGGGACCAAGTCAGGAGATCCGAGTTGCTTCCAAACCAAAGCGGACATCACACAGGTGGATTCCCCCTCATCAATTATACACCGAGAAACGTTGGAATTTCGGATTTTGACTGGGATTTGGAAGGCAACGGAAGCAGGAAGAGGAGGATGTTCTGATTGATGGGCGTCGAAAAAAATCATTTGGTCATCAGCAGGATCTACAACGTCCACGGCAGATAGCAGAGCCTTCTTTTGGGAAGGGCACGACTAGAGGAGTTCCAATGTGGAAATGGCAGTAGGAGATTGCGCCAAATCATCTACTATGCTATACGAATGAGCAACTTGACCAGAAGCAGCATTTCGATGTAATGGTCCCTTAGGAATCCTGGTATGAACCTCAAATTTGGGTTGAGGGATATGTAAGGGGCCATTGGATGTCGAAAGAGGCTCTATAGAACCTGAAGAAGGGGAATCGGGGGCAGACTGAGTGGGAGGCTTGGGGTGCTGGTGAGACCGAGTTTGAAGGTGAAGGTCGACGGTTGGGGATGGATCAGAGTTCATCATGAGGATCTAGTAATCAGAGGAACCAGAAGGGGAAGGTTGAGTGGCGACCTGTCCACCAGGTGGTTGGGCAGCCACGAATCCTTGCTGAGGGAAAGGATCAGTAAACACAACTAGTTGAGTAGTGGCCACATTAGGGGGAGCATGAGGGGAGGCATGTTGTCCTCGCAATGTGGCTTGAGACTCCCACATCTGCCACATCTATGGTAATAGGGGCAATCGTGGGTGTAATGACCATAAACACCGCAACACGAACAAGGCTTATTTGTGCGAAGAGGCCTGTCTGGCTTGGGCTGAGTGCCCTGTTGCTGGTTAGCAGTGTTAGGGTCAATACCTTGAGGATTGGGTCCACGAGTACCAGGGGCAGATTGGTTTGGATTGCCTCTCCGCCTTCTTTGAGAAGAAGGGGGATTAGTCGTGCCCTGCTGTGCAAATACTTGCCCTGGAGGGGGCTGTAAGTGCTGTTGCGGGTTTGGAGGAGGCAAGGGAGATGGAAGCGCATATGCTGGAGGAGCTGGCGCACCAGGCTGCGGATAAAGGTAATGGTTAGGTTGGGAAAAATTGAGGTAAGTAGGAGGTTGGGCAAAAGGAGGAGGCATGCCGTATCCTGGATACATGCTACCAGGAGGGGAAAGAGTGCTAGAGGCGCTGGCGCCTCCCCGAGGGAGACCATAGCCCATAGGAGGTTGAGCATATGGATGAGAAAGGGCTCCAACAATACCATCGGCGGAATGAGATGCCCTCGGGGCATTAGCGCCACCGGGCCTGGGGAGGTCAGGGAGGACGGTATAAACATAACCAGACTAAGCATAGATCAGGTCATATTTCAAGGCTATTTGGAGGGCGGCTTCTTCGGTTTGAGGGAAATGGGAGGCGACATCTTTGCCAATGGGAGCTAAGAGAGTGCGAAGGAACCAGTCCATATAAACCCGATCTTCGAAGGGGGGGGCTCGACATAAGCTTCGTCTTCTTCGCCATTCTTGGACATGAGTGGAAAGGCGGGTCGAAGATGTTTGCTTGAAAGAAGTCAAAAGCTCCGTACCAGTATCGTATCGGAGAGGGAGCTGGAAATAAGATAAAAAGGCTTGGGCAATGGTCGCAAAGGTGGTATGGGAAGAGGTGGCTTGGTCAACATACCATTTAGAAGCTTCGCTGGTAAGCATGCGTTGGAACAACCGAAGACGGATGGAATCGTCGGTAATGGAATTGGAGGAACACCACATGTGGAAAGATCGGACATGGTTGGTTGGATCTTCTCCAGCAAGGCCTTCGAACTTAGGGATGTCGGAGGGGAGCTTGGTTGGCATAGCAGGCCAACCAACATCGTGGAGGATAGGGTCATTGATCAACTGATTGAAATCGGGGAGGCTGAGGCCTGCAATGTACGGCAGCAAGGGTATGGCCGAGGTAGTTCCTGTGGCGGTTCCGCTAGTAGTGGTTCCGGCATTAGGGCCTGGAGCACCGCTAACGTTAGGCCCTGGACCAGACATAGTGAAGGTGATAGGGGGAGAACCAGGAGGAGAAGGAGAACCCAATGAATCAGAAGAGGAGTCGGAGTGCGGACTCAGAGGAGGACTGGCTCGACGACGGCGGGACGGAGCAGGTCGATCGACCGGAAACTGAGGGTGAAGGCCAAGAAGTCTCCGGGAAGCGCGCCTTGGGGGCGCAATGATGGCAACACAAACACGGCACGAGGGGAAGAAGAACGACCGACAGAGGCAGGGAGGTGCAGAATCAAGTGATTACAATGTCGAAACAAGGGCAAAAAGGTGCAGTGTCAATTGATTTTAAAGTCTTTGCCTGGCGGTGTAAACCAGGCTCTTCTTCGCTTAGGGTGAGTGTGTGGCATGCGTTAATTTTAATTTTTAAACCCTTTTCATTTTGAGAGCAAGAGAAAAAGTGTGCTGCGTAACTGAAAATAAATCTGCAGAGAACAGTATATAATGCTGAAATAACAGAAAATTAACAGCTACTATTGCATCGATTCAACCCAAAAAGGCGGGTCTCTCAAAACTAATCTAAAAGAGGGAAAAAATCTAGTCAAAACACACTAAAAAGAGGCCAATAGATCTAGGGTCAAAAGGGATAGGGATCTAAAGGAGAAATCTGCTGAAAAGAGGGGCAGAACACAGCCAAAAGGCAGAGGCAAGGTGGCTAGAAAAAAGGAGGAAATCAGCAAAAAGCAGATGGGGCGAGGAGGAGGCCCTAAAGGTAGATCCAAACAAATCTTCAGGAGGTGATTTGAAAGGTAGAAGAGCTGATTAAAAGAGATCTGAAAAAGAGGTATCAGATCTGAAAAGTGCAGTTCGAAAAACGGACTGAAACAGAGATAAAAATCTTCCACCAAAGAGTGGAGGGTACGCGAAGCCACTAGGGGGCTATGTTCCCGCTTAGATGAGAAAAACGGATCAGAACGGTCGAAACGGGGTACCGAGACGGGGGGGGGAAAACTATAAAACCCGACGGAAACGAGGAAAAACCCCGAAGAGTGCCGGAAAAACAACGGGGAAAAAGTAGGAGGTCGCGGGTGGTATTGTCTAGGCTCGCGGGTCGCGAAGAAAAATTTGTTCTGTGTGACCTCCAACTTCGGTACGTCCCGGCGGCATATTTGCGAAAAAATTGTCGTCTCGGTTGCGGGTGATGTCTGTCACCTGCGCAATAGGGCTAGAAACACGTGGAAGTTAGAAATTTTAATGTTTTAGGGTTTTATAGGTGAAAAACAACATGAAAATAGGAAAAACAAAAAGCTGAAAAGAAACCCTAGGGTCTGAAGTAGCTGGATATGCAGGAATATGAAAAACGACAGCAGTCGTAATTGAAAACCCGTGTGGAGTCTCCAATTGTTAGTATGAATCCTTTGTCGAAGTGTACGAAAAAAGAGACCGAGTTTAGCTACACATAACTAATAGCCCTAACATCGAATGTGGCTGCCAATATCTTCAGATCTGCAGTTAGTTGATCAAGACAAGAGCTGCAAAAAACCAGATCTATGCATAGAAAGACATTAAGCAGTAAAAAGAAGGGTTTGCTCCATATATCCAATAGACAAGACAAGAACAATTTTTGAAAGATTTTTTTGTATTAAGGGCACCGGAGAAATGTTGAGAAAAATATTTGGGAGAGGGGGGGGGGGTGAATCAGTATTTAGCACTTAACCAAAACTTTTTACTTTTCCATTCACTAAAACCCATACGCTACTTTGCTGAAGCTAACTAGCGTATACACGCGGATATCCTTCATAAAACTCGCGTATACACAGAGATCTTGTTATGCCATTAATTCTTCACTTATATCATTCCATCATTCATTCATTAGATGTTCAATAAACTATAAACATGTGCAGTAAGAACAGAATAAATCATCACACATAAGCAACACACATGAAAACCAGGATTTTAGGTGGAAACCCAAGTCGGGAGAAAACCACCGCTGTCGTTGTCTCAACCTTCAATATTTTATTATAGAGAAAACATCTTACAACATATGTGCTAGTGCAGCCTCCTACCAGCACGCAGGCACCCACCTGCGCTCATTTACCAGCCTCTATTGGAAGGGAGCTACGACCCCCGGCTCTCGTTTACTAGCCTCTCCTGGAAGGGAGCTACGACCCCCTGATCTCTTTTACCAGCCTCACCTAGAAGGGAGCTACAACCCCCTGACTGAAGGCTACAACCCTCAGCACCACCATGGACCACGTTTCATCAATTTTCACACTGGATCCAAAGCTTCCTTTAGAACACAACTTGCAGGCCACGTTTCATCATATTTTCAGACTGGACCCACTCCACACATTTAAGCTTAATCATACATCAAAACTAATACTTATCAATTCAGACAACCCAGAATTGTAGAATAATAATATCAGTAACACAACAGAACAGATCAAACATTTCACGTTTCATACTTCAGCAAAACCCTAGTTTTCATACGCGCTTTCCTTTCACTGATCCCGTGTATATACGCGCTTCCATGCATATAAACTCGCGTATACTTCTGTACATACTTCAAAATTGATTTCACAACCCATACGTGCTTTCGCTTTATCCAACCCGCGTATATACACGCTTCCACTGCGGCAAACTAGCGTATAGTTCTTCAGACATTTAGGTCATTGCAATTCTTCAGAACAGATACATCACTTAGATTTTACCCTTTACTTCAGACAGATGTTCGCCTCATCTCAGATCTAATCATTCCATAAACAGATCTAGCAGATACAAATACATTCTAGATCTAGATTCCCTTCTTCATCATTTCTTCATTGGTGCATCATACATTCAGATCTTTCATTCAACTATAACCCTTTCCATTCAGATATGCTTCAGAGAGAAGTATTCATTCAAGCTTAAACTTCTTGCACACATTTGCATAATGAATTTCTTCTCCTTATATAGGTTTACCCTTTATCAATACCATGAGCCAAAACCACATTACTTTCGATGGTATTCCTGGACGGGGTCACATAGACGAATCATTACTCAATACAATGGGTCAATACCATGGTGGTTACCCCCGGTTTTACATATTTAGAGCGCTTTTTCCCATACGCGACTTGGCACGTTATTTCCCGCGTGCATACGCTACTTTGTCTAGACAAATCCGCGTATGCCTTGAGACATACTAATAAAACTAGGACTAGCACACACCATATCTTCCTCATTACCTTCCGTATCAGCTGTATATGTTAATTTGTTACATCATTTAACAAGTTCATATCAAGGCATATTCCATTAGGGACAACTTCATCAAGTAGGTTGCCATCATCTTCATCATGGGTTGCCATCAAGGACAACACTCAAGATCATATTGCCAACAGAAACAAGAGGATGTTTCCAATTCTCCTCAATGGGATGGGTTCTTGGAAGTTCTCAGCACTTCAGATCTAGAATCTCTCTCTCTAGTTGGTGTAGAAAACCCAGACAAAGATAGAACTCAAAGGGAGCTCACACAACAAATAATGTAGAAAAATGTGACCAAGTGTATAGATCCAGAGTGATCTAATAGGCAACAAAAGGTGAAGAATGGTAGGAAAACCCCTTCTATTTATAACAAAATATTGGGTCATTCTAGATCTTGGTGCACGATTAAAATAATGTTAACCAAATCTAGATCCACCTTTTATGGAATATTTTATTATATTTGTTGGAGGGAAAAAGCATTTAACTTGGGTCAAATCCCTTTATTTGTCAATAATAAATAAATAAATGATTTATTTATCTTTTTAAGGAAGTGGTTGAAGGATAATCAAATAAATAATGATTTATTTAATTATTTGTGAGTGATTTGGTCATATTTAACAAGGAATATTATCTAAATAAGATTTAAATAATTATTCCTAGAAAATAATAAGATAAATAAAGGTTTATCTAATTAATTTCTTTGTTTTTGGGTTAAACATGACTGGGAATAATAATTAAATCATGGTTTAATTAATTATTCCATGAGGAAAATCAAACAAATATAGGTTTGTTTAATATTTCCTTTTGGGGTTTCCTGTTTAGACCATAAACAACCTAATAAATGTGGTTTATTAAGTTATTTTACATAGTGAGAGAAATTTTACTTAGGGTAAAATTGGTCTTACATGGTGTACTTGGGTCCATCTAATGATAGTAGGTTAGATGACCAAAAAATGGTGTAACACAAGACACCTATAGAAAATTATGTACACAGTGTAATAGGGATGGGATCAAGCATAGATTTTTTGAGTACAACCCATTTTTAGGGTCAGACAGGAATTCCATCAAGATCTACTACTCTTAAGCCCCTTTTTCCAGACATACTAAAAATGTATGGCCCAACCACATAGAATTGAACTTCTCGGCCTCACTTATCACCTCCTGGTCATAAAATTACTCTTGATCTCCTTACGAGAAGACTCTAAGCTTGAAAAGTTTTTCATATGCACTTGATGCATCTTTTATGATCTTCAGCTGGCCAGTGAAATCACACTGGGTCTCATCCAATAGAGTCAAGTGTAAAATGTTGAAGGTTGCAACAAGAAACAGTGAAGGAGGCATCCTGAAACATCTTTCCTAATCCTAGCTGGAAAGTGATCACCTAAACTAGGTGGGGGCCACACAGGTGATTTTTGTCGCAAAGTCTATTTTTAGACTATGTCTATTTTTAGACATATGGATCATGTTCTATAAGTTACGGGATGTTATTTATGGATGGTTGATCAAGTTGGAAAAATAGATGGATTTCTATTTTTAGACATATTGGGCGGAATCTATTTTTAGATTGCCAGTCTAAAAATAGATATGTCGAATATTATTAGCTCTTAATAGTATTTGGACTCTAAACATTATCTTATTCTCTTGGAGCACTTCAGTTAAGTGCACAGATGTGGCACAGGAGCTGACAGAAGGAATTACGCTATTCCTGAGGGTTATGTGGAGCTATTGCATGGATAATTCAGTTAGAACTCATGTGACAGAGTTTGGTGGAGTTGATTGAGGAAGTTAATGGAGTTGTGTTCAGTTTAACTAATCTAAACATAGTTGAGCTATTTGTATCTAGTTTAACCGATTGATACAATTAGTGAGAGTGGTGTGAATTAATTATTAATTAATTCACTAATTATAAACTCATTAATCAACTAAAGAATACATCAGTTAACTTCAGTGCATGGATAGTTTCAGTGGAGACCAGTGCAGAGATAGGTGAAAGGGAAAGTGTGACTATCAGTTGTGACTATAAGTGATGCATGATTTGCATCCAACACTCAATAGAGATTCCTATAAAAACTGTGTGAGCAAGGCTGGGGTAATCAATTCTCATCAAGAGGCATTCTTCACAGGGTTACAAGAGAGGTAGGCTATCAGTGGGCAGAGATTGGAGCATGTGTTTTGTTAGATCTGAGCTTGTGTAGTGTGTAACAATTGGAGATTGTACTGAGAGATTGTGAGGAGTTTGTACAATGATTGTTACATGATCTCTATCATTATAATATACAGATAGTTGGGGGTTTTCGGCTTTAAGCTTTCCCATAAATACTGTGTTTATATGTGTGATTGTTTATGGTTTTAATGTGCGCATGCGATTGTTTATATTTCCGCAAATTGATGATCAATAGTAGAAGAGGTTATGTATTATGCATGAAGCTCAAATAGTGTGTGATCAGGATAATCTCGGTGAATAATTTAACAGCTATTCAAATTTCTACATGGTATCAGAGCGATATTGATCATTGGAGCAATTGCAAAGCATTGAAGCGGTTGAGTTTTAGGATAAACTCAGGAAAATAAAAATGGAGAAGAATGACACTATTCCAGTATACTTGACAAAGTTTTTCCACTGCAGGGATGAGCTTGGGAGTGTAGGAGTTAGTGTGGATGAGGAAGGACAAGTCAAGAAGGTTGGGATTCAAGCCAATAATCTCTACAGACTTGAAGTAGATGTGATGTCTACAGAGCTTCCTACTGTTGGGAAGTGCGAGAAAGACATGCAATTGATTCTTGAGAGGGAGAAAGTTTTGCATGCAGGTAAGAGTGAACCTCAGGATGCGGAGCATCCACAAGATGAGGATCATGGAGTGGAAGAAACCACTCATGCAGAGAAATTTCGTGTCAGATGGGCAGAGGGAGTGCATGCAGCTATACCACCAGGTGAGAGGTGGGGTAACATGCATGATTAATCCCAAGAGGAGATTTCTGGGTAGGATTCATGATATGGTGTGGATCTAATGAATTGAACCTGGCTACAAGGTGTCCACAGCACAGCAGTAGCATGATCAGTTGGATTGATGCAGGCAGATCAAAGTGATAGTGTCGGATACTGGAGCGCGAATCAGAGTTGACAGCAAGTGCAGAGTGCATGGGTGCAAGAGTTCAACAGCACAGTGGTTCCTGATGACACGTGAAATTGGGCCCAGCATAAGTCGAAGAATTTGATGATAGATGCATAAGACTAATTGAGTTGTTTGGAGCCTATTCAATTTCATAGGAGTTGCAGAGCAGATGCATGGAGTTGCATGGGGCTTGTGAAGGTTGCAGGGCGAATGCATGGAGTTGCATGTCGCATGCAAAGACAGTCCTTTCTTGTTGAGAGGGAGTGTTGAAGATTGCAACAAGAAACAGTGAAGGAGGCATCCCGAAACATCTTTCCTGATCCTAGTTGAAAAGTGATCACCTAAACTAGGTGGGGGCCACACAGGTGATTTTTGTTGCAAAGTATATTTTTAGACATATGGATCATGGTCTATGAGTTGCAGGATGCTATTTATGGATGATTGGTCAAGTTGGAAAAAATAGATGGACTTCTATTTTTAGACATATTGGGCAGAATCTATTTTTAGATTGCCAGTCTAAAAATAGATATGTCGAATATTATTAGCTCTTAATAATATTTGGACTCTAAACATTATCTTATTCTCTTGGAGCACTTCAGTTAAGTGCACAGATGTGGCACAGGAGCTAACAGAAGGAATTACACTATTCCTAAGGGTTATGTGGAGCTATTGCATGGATACTTCAGTTAGAACTCATGTGAGAGAGTTTGGTGGAGTTGATTGAGGGAGTTAATGGAGTTGTGTTCAGTTTAACTAATCTAAACATAGTTGAGCTATTTGTATCTAGTTTAACTAATTGATACAATTAGTGAGAGTAGTGTGAATTAATTATTAATTAATTCACTAATTATAAACTCATTAATCAACTAAAGAATACATCAGTTAACTTCAGTGCATGGACAGTTTCAGTGGAGACCAGTGCAAAGATAGGTGAAAGGGAAAGTGTGACTATTAGTTGTGACTATAAGTGATGCATGATTTGCATCCAACACTCAGTAGAGATTCCTATAAAGACTGCGTGAGCAAGGCTGGGGTAATTAATTCTCATCAAGAGGCATTCTTCAGCAGGGATTGCGCAGTAGAGGCTGGCTATCAAGTGGCAAAGATTGGAGCATGTGTTTTGCTAGATCTAGCTTGATTAGTGTGTAGCAAGTGGAGATTATACTGAGAGCTTGTGAGGAGCTTTGTATGATGATTGTTACATGATCTCTATGACATATATAATATAAAGATAGTTTGGGTTTTCAGTTTTAAGCTTTCCCATTACATATTGTGTTCATATGTGAATTTTTATGGTTTTAATTTGTGCATGTAATTGATTTTATTTCCGCATGTGATGATCAATGGTAGAAGAGATTATGTATTGTGCATGAAGATAAAATAGTGTGTGATCAGGAGAATCTCGGTGGATAACATATCAGTTATTCAAATTTCTTGCATAGCATAATTCTTCTTCGGGAAGCATCGAGTAGGTGGACATTACTAAAGAATGAACTTTAAGATCAATGTAAGATTCACTTCCATCAAACCAACCGAAAAGGTGGAATCTCGGTAGCGGTCCTCCACGAGGTTCACACATGCCCTGCAAAGGTGGCATAGAGAACTAACTACTGCCCACATGGACCCCTATCATGTACTAAGAACAACTTAATAAATTTGTCGATAGCTTAAACTTGTCTATTGAACATCATATAATAGACTTGATTTGAGGATAATAGGGACTGGAATTTTCATGTGAAAGTCCCATTTTGGAAGTTAATTCGGTCATCATATGATTCCGCAAATTCTTCCTGTGATGTGTGACTATCGCTTGCAGAACACCAAACCTAGTGATTACGTGGCTGAAAAAGAAGTACACCGTCATTTCACTGGTGTTCTTAAATGTAGGCATTTCTTCAACCCACTTATTAAATTAGTCAACAAATACATTGATATAGCCATGCCCCCCGACTGAATGAGGGTTACATGTCATAAAGTCAATACCCCATTTCACAAAAGGACCAATGACAACAACGAGATGCAATGGAGCAGGTGGATCATGTACTTTTGGATCATACATCTGGAAAGCATGACACTTATGGAGTACAAGGATACAGTCACGAAAAATGGTGGGCCAAAAATAACCAGCGCATAAGGTATTTTGTGCGGTAGTGTAACTAGATAAGTGTCTGCCACATGCTCCTTAATGGAAATAATTCAGAACTTTCTCGGCCTCCTCGAGGGTGAGGCACTTACATAAGATCATATCTATACCACAATGTTAAAGTATGTCACTAATAATCATATAATTTTGAGAATGGTAATAGAAATGTCACTGCTCATAATGAGAGGTATTATATTGGAAAGTTTTTGTCTGGAGATAAATCAGGAAATCTCCATACCATGGGTCAAATGACGATATCAGAAATAATGACTTGTTGGGGATGGAATCTTCAGATGTATATTTTTCATCAAGGGAGGGAAGATCACACATTAGTTCAACAAAAACTAGGGATTTATTTGAATTGGATTTGATGAATTCCAAGTCAAACTCTTGGAGAATAACTATCCATTTCAAGTAATTACCCCCAAGAAATTGGCGTCATAGTATATATGTCATCAGGTTGCAATCTGAAATGACCATCATTTTCTGAAGCAAGACATAATGGTGAAATCTCTAGATGGCTTGAATGGCAACCAAAGCCAACTTTTTGACATGAGTATATTGGATCTCGGTATCATTGAGGTTATGAATTAGATAATAAATGGTATGTTAATTCCCAATGTCATCTTCTGGGACCACCACCATAGATATAGTAGAGATGGCGACTGTGAGATACAAGAAATCGTCGCGCTGATAGTTAGGGGGATATAAGAGAGATGCCCAAACCAATATATCTTTCAAGACATCAAACACTTTCTGTGTAGCATCATTCCAATGGAGGGGAATCCCTTTCTTCAGTAAGCGAGTAAATCCTTTGGTCAGCTCAGCGTAATTAGGGATGAATATTCTCATGAATTTATCTTTCCCTCAGAGTCTTTGTAACTGAACTAAGGAGGAGGGTGTAGGAAAATCAATAATTGCCTAGAATTTGAGAGGATCAATACGAATTCCTTTTGTCTCATGAATGGAAAAAAAATTCGTAAAGGGTTCGAATAAATTAGGTAGATACACAATATCAAGATTATCCTCAATGGGATCGAGAAAGGAGGAATGATGATGATGTTCATCCCACGACGTTTCATCTGTCATCATGATCTCCATGATTCTTTCATCAATTGAGAATATACGTGAGAAAGGATCAAAGGACGTGCCATAATCCAGTAATTGATCTACCCAATTTATTGAAGAAAAGGTATGGGCTACAAAAGCCAAGTAGCTGGCTTTGTAATCTTGCTCAACGGAGCTAAGCGATAGTTAGTTGCCAAAACTTTGGATGTCAGTTTTAGCTAGTACAAACCATGGATCAACCAAAATCGTAGAGGATTATATCATATTGATAAAAAACCTCAAGTGAGGAGTTGGAAAGGGGAGGAGGGGGGAGGGAAAAGGTCCCCTTAAGTGATGAATCCTTCAATAATCCAACTCGAACATGCTGATAGGAATGTATGGCTTCCCCTACAATATGGACACTTCCAGTAACATTGGAATCAAAGGAAAATAATTTGAGCTTATCTATGGCTATGATCTCACCTTTATGAGGAAAGGTGATCATTTGGAAGTAGGTTGAAACAACGAAAAATCATAGTGTAAACTCATGTATGTCCTATTTGAATATTATAATCAATAGGTCCGTCAATAACTTCTATTTCAACAGGGACATTTTTCCCCAAAATTCCACTTGGAGGGAATTCAAGATCCCACAAGGTTTATATGTCCTTCTATCAAAGGCTTTTAATGCGGTGGTCGATTGATTCAGTTGAGGTGAACCAATTTCCTTCCAACAAGACATAGACATGATGCAGGTCGATGCTCCCTAGTACACAATAGAACGATGAATGTTCTTACCATGGACAATGACCCAAATCATAAAAACCAACTGAGCTGGAAGATGAGGAGTATAGTTTTCATTAGAAAAAACCACTAGGTTGGAATATGACGGATCCATACATTTGGTAGCCGAAAAAAATACCTTCTTTTGGGCAGGGAATTTTTGCAACACCTCAAGAGTTGATATGGCTGATGGAGATTGAGTAAAGTCTTCAACCACATTGTAATTTTGGGCAGATCTTGAACGAGAGTTGTAAGAAAACTCAAACACCCTTCGGAGGCTTTATAGTAAATTTAAGAGGCAGAACAAAATTAGATGAGGTTGGTGACGAATTGGCAGGTTGAAAAGTAGCCTAACCATTCACTGGATTCACATTACCATAGTCTTTGTTTTGAGTGGCCACCAAAACATTAGTTCTCTACTTTGAGGAGGAAATCATCAAAACCGTGTTAGAGGAAGTGGGGTCCTGGGAAACCATATGAGTCTCCTGATTGGGAAATGGATCAGTCAACATAGTGGGAGAAGTGGATTATTTAAGAAAATAATTCACTTCAGCTTGGTGTGGATAATCATGTGTAAAGTGATCCTCATTGCAAATCAAGCATGGATATCGAGGATTTCTTTTATCATCAAAAGAAATTTTTGTTTTTTTTATCCTGTGGTGAGGAGTCTTTTTTTTTCTTACCTTTACCTTTCTTCTTACTTCGAGGTTGTTGTTGATATTTTCCTTTATTAGTTGAAATGGAATTTATCTCGGAAGTAGAAGCCACGGGAGGGTGGGATTGAGGGTTTTGAGCAGAAGAAGCGAGAGCTATACCAGATGGTTTACTTGTGGAATACGAACTAGCAGAATGAATAATGCCATCAGTGGCATGAGATTCTTTACCAAGTGGAAGAGGAAAAATGTTTTAAGGTCACATATTATTTGGTATCTTATCATAGAGCGTGCCCAATTGGGTATAAACCATATCTAGATATTGAGCACGAAAAATCACTTGCTCTTTTGTCATGACTCCACCTTTGGCCACATCTTTGACAAACCATTCCATCAACAATTGATTGGGAACAAAGGTCTTGATAAACCGGTGATGATGCCTCCACTCATGAATGTGATCTGAAATGTGAGTGGAATATGATTGTTTGAAGTTAGTCAATAATTCTGATTCAGTTTTGTATCTGATGGGAAATTGAAAATGTGTGAAGAAGGTGGTGGCTAAAGTATTGAAATCATGAAACAAATCTCTAGGTAATTAAATATACCATTTAGTTTCAGTACCTATAAGCGTTCGCTGGAAAAGACGAAGTTGAATGGAATCATCATTAATGGAGTTGGATGAACACCATAGATGATATTTCATGGCATGCATCGATGAGTCTTCTCTAGGATTCCCATTGAACTTTGGGATATCAAATGTAAACTTGGTGGGAATTATCGACCACCATGGCGAATGAGTGTTTGGGTCATTTTTAAGCCGAGTTAAATCAGGTAATTTGAGAGTGGCCACAAAAGGAAACTGTCAATTGAAGTCCAGAAGATGATGACCTAGGTAAGAATGGATAGCCTGAGTAATGGTTACTTGCATGCCTAGATAAGGAGGGTTATGATAATAAGGAACATGGTTACCAAGATATGCAGGATCATTAATAACCAACATACAAGTGAGTTTGTTGCCCAGCCCCAGGATGATGATAAAGCTATTGGAATGGTTGGTTCTAGACTTTCTTGCCTTGGAAAGGCACATCATGAGGTCCATACTATTTCCCGTTAGGGTTATGTATTCCCCCTAGTATGATGGGTTCGATTGAGACTGCGCCAAATTTTGAAGAATTTGACCTATTGTAACTTGAGGAGCACTTTTTGCAAGTGATTGAGAATATGAGGAACCTTGTAC
The DNA here is from genome assembly GCA_034641835.2 of Pinus albicaulis. Taxonomy (NCBI): domain Eukaryota; kingdom Viridiplantae; phylum Streptophyta; class Pinopsida; order Pinales; family Pinaceae; genus Pinus; species Pinus albicaulis. The sequence goes on from CM076570.1 coordinate 1,546,525,169, forward strand.
ATTTTGAAAAAGCGGTGCCAAAGAAGGGCCAAATATCGCTGAAATAGGATGTAAAGGTTTGATCACACATATTTGAACTTGTTGAGGTGCTGATGGATATATAAGAATTTGTGATGAGGATGGTGTAGCTTGAGGATTCAATAATTGATCCCAAAACGAACCAGGTTGATTGGGGAAGTAGGTTTCCAAAACCTAGAATCCATGCCAGGATAAGGTAGACCATAATTAGGTGGATTACCATATTGAGACATGTTATCACTCAGCAATTTCTCCAGGTTCAAGAAAGAAATAGTCCAAGGTAACCACAAACCTACTTCAAACTCTAGGATCTAGCCTTCCTAGGGTTCAGAGAGGGCTCTCTCTTTAAAGTTTAACTTTGTTTTAATTTGTGAATATTAGGCTAGCTATGAAAGTGAAATTTTGGTATGGTTTTGTTGGATTTGGTGGGATAATTTCACTTGGAGAGATAGATAGAGGGAAATCTACTTTTCCATTGGGTTATGGAGTCTAAGTCAAGCTAACAGATGTGAGATCAAGGCGTAAAAGGTCAAATGTCTTCAGGGCAAGATATTTAACCTTTGGAGATTATGGGAAATTGATTTTGTGAGGTGGTATGATCGGGATAAAGGGAACTTAAGGATCCTTTGATCCAGAAAAGGGAAGTAGTAGATAGAGTTCAAACGGGAGAGGGAGAAATTAAGGGTTCCCTACACCGGAAATCAGAAGAAAACAAAGAAATGATAACTAGTTAAAAACAAGGTGCTATTAACATGTTCTTTAGTAATACTCCTAGTTATACATTCAGATTTAGAATTAAAACACAGATGTATGCATGTAACAAAGAAGAATAACAATGACAATTTTTAGAGAGTACTTCACTCCAGATAGCTTATCACAGGGATCCTGAAGTATGATGCCAAGTATTTGATCCAGTCAGCTACTAAAAATAGAAATTCAAAGCCTTCAAGTCAAAAAAATATCTATAATAATCTCCAGAAATTTTATTCCACCAAAATACTTCAAAGAGTGAATTATTTATACAAATCCTAAACTAGAATATCTTGAAAAAATATCAACATTGATTTACAAATATCTTCAACTGTTTTACATAAATAGAACTTAAGTAAAGGACACTAAAAAATAATGCATCTATTTGGCATTATTTTTTATGAATAGGTGATGACAAAGAGGATAATTTGAATTTGATCTCAACTCTTAGTTGATGATGAGGCATCCGAGTCACTAACTGTCTCCTTTCTTTGTGCATTCTCCTCCAGCAATTTTGCAAACTTGGGGTCCAATGATACCTTTTTATTTCTCAATCCGAAATCGATATGTAAAAAGTGAAAGAGTTTATTGTAGATAAATATTTTCTTGAGATAAACCTCTCTCAGTTCCCTAAAATTATTCTCCAGATGTTCACAATAGGCTCTACCAAAAGATGTGTAAAACTGAGTTTTTCACAGTCTGAAAAATTGGCTATAAATATGTGTATGTATCTCTCATTCTGTAATACATGTGAAAAAATTGAGATTTTTTTTTGTAGATGGGTCTCTTAGGAAAAAAACAGTCCTTTAGTTTTGTGAGATGTATTTCCGATTGGCCACAATATTCTTTGCAAACTGATGACTTAACAAGATTTTTCTGTAAAAATTGCTTTCACATATTGTTTAATATTTCCAAACCCATAATGGTTGTTAGAAAAGAGAGAGAGGTTTTCGTAATTGGAGATATTAGGAACATAAACCTCTTTTAGTTTTTCAAAATTCATCTTGGATTGGTCACAATAGTTTCTGCAAAACAATGACTTTAAACATTAAATTTCCACAAAAATTTCCCTTCTTGCTTCGTTTTCATCTCTTAAACTTACTGCTATTTTAACTGTTTTTACTTTCACTTTGGATAAAATTCATTATTGTTGAAAGTATTTTCATCTTTATTTACCATTTACTTCCTCTGTATTAACTTTTACTGTTTTACCTTGACTGCTTTGTTTTCACTGTCCCTGTGAATTCTAATTTCACTTTTAACATTCACTGTTATGAATGCCATGTTTTAATCTTTACATTAAGCTGCTCTTTTCTCTTTCACAGGATTATTGTTCTTTAACTCTGATGCCTGGAATATTTAAGGAAAATCCTTTGAATCCATTTCCTTGTGAGTTCTTGGAATAAAACAGATCCTTAACTTAACTAGTGTTTTGAGATTGTTTTATTGTAGAAATTTGAATAATTTGTTGAACTATTCACCGAGATTATCCTGGTCACATACTATTTGAGCTTCATACATAACACATAATCTCTTCTACGCATTAATCATCACATGCGGAAATAAAAACAAGCGGTATTGAAAACATTCACATGCGCACATAGAAATTCAACACATATAACACAGTATGAATACCGGGGAAAGCTTACAGCTGAAAACCCCGCAGCTATTGTGTATATTATAATGGAGAAATCATGTAACAAAATCAGGACAATACTCCTCACAAGTACTCAGTACTTTCTCATAAAGTTACACACAAACTAGCTTGGTTTTGAATGTCGGGTTCAAAACTCTAATCGTTTGCCCTCTCTACCGCGAATCCAAGCATAGAAATGATTGAATGAATTCCACCCCTGGCTTTAACTATTAAATCTCACATGAATATCAACATTGTGCAAATATCATGCACACTATAGTCACAACCGATAGTAGACTCCACCCTTCACCCACCAGCCACTGGTCTCCACTGAATCGTCCATGCACCGCAGCGAATCGATGTGTTCTTTAGTTGAATAATGAGTTATTAATTAGTGAATTAATTAATAATTAATTCACACCCACTATCTCTAGTGTATTAGCCATTAACTAAATACAACTAGTTCAACTAAGTTAAACCACACACAACTCCATCAACTGCCCCTACTGACTCCACTAAACTCGTACGCCACATGAGTTCTAATCGAAGTCAACCATAACAGCTCAACTAACCCTTAGGAAATTCAAATTTCCTTCTGTCAGCTGCATGTGCCACATCCAAGCATCAAACTGAAGTGCTCCAAGAGGATAAGATAAAGTTTATAGTCCAAATATTATTAAGGGCTAATAATATTTGACTGACCTATTTTTAGACAGGCAGTCTAAAAATAGACTTCGACCTGTATGTCTAAAATTAGATGTCCATCTATTTTTACCAACTTGATCAATCATCCAAGAATAGCATCCCGCAACTCCTAGACCATGCTCCATATGTCTAAAAATAGACATAGTCTAAAAATAGACTTTTCGACAAAAATCACATGTGTGGTCCCCACCTAGTTTAGGTGATCACTTTCCAACTAGGATCAGGAAAGATGTTTCAGGAGACCTCCTTCACTGTTTCTTGTTGCCATTTTCAACACTCCCTCTCAACAAGAAAGGACTGTCTTTGCATGTGACATGCAACTCCATGCATTCGCCCTACAACCTTCACAAGCGCCATGCAACTCCATGCATGCGACATGCAACTCCATGCATTCGCCATGCACCCTTTGCATGCGCCATGAAAACTCATGCATGCACCATGAAACTCCATGCATGTGCCATGCACCCTTTGCAAGCGCCATGCAACTCCATGCATCTGCTCTGCAACTCCTCTGAAACTGAATAGGCTCCAAACAACTCAATCAATCTGATGCATCTATCATCAAAGTCTTCGACTTCTGCTTGGCCAATTGCACATGTCATCAGGAACCACTGCGTTGTTGATCTCTTGCACCCATGCACTCTGCACTTGCTGTCAACTCTGATCCGCGCTCTAGTATCCGACACTGTCACTTTGATCTGCCTGCATCAATCCAACTGATCATGCTACTGCTGCGCTGTGGGCACCTCGTAGCCAGGTTCAATTCATGAGATCCACACCATCTCATGAATCCTGCCCAGAAATCTCCTCTTGGGATTAATCATGCATGTCACCCCACCTCTCACCTGGTGGTATAGCTGCATGCACTCCCTCTGCCCATCTGGCACGAAATTTCTCTGCATGAGTGGTTTCTCCCACTCCATGATCCTCTTGTGGCTGCTCCACACCCCGAGGTTCACTTTCACCTGCATGAAAAACTTGCTCCCTCTCAAGCATCAGTTGCATGTCTTTCTCCCGCTTCCCAACAGTAGGAAGCTCCGTAGACATCCCATCTACTTAAATTCTGTAGAGATTCTTTGCCCGAATCCCAACCTTCTTGACTTGTCCCGCTGCCTTGTGCCGAAGGAAAACTTTTCCTTCTCTGAAGACAACTTCATACCCTTTATCCTCTAACATTGCGACTAAGATTAAATTCTTTGTTAGACCTGGTACATGCAATACATCTTGTAAAAGAATGAGTTTACCTGACTCCCTCTGAAAGGTTATGGTACCAATGCCGGTCGCATTGTATCGTCCATTGTCGCCCAACTCAACATGCATCTGGAGATTTTTCTCCACCAAGTCACTGAAAATATTCACATCTCCCGTCATGTGAAAGGAAGCGCCACTATCAAAATACCACCCCAATCCCAATGCACTAGACACCATGCATGCGATCAATGAGAAGTCCAGCTCAAATTGCAAGGCAAGAGCCTCACCAGCTGCAGCTCCAGCAGCCTGCTTGTTCTTCTTCTTCTGTGGACAATTTGTGGCGTAATGTCCATGATCGTGAAAGTGAAAACACTTCACTTTGGACATGTCATGCTCTTTACCATCCGCACCGAATTGAGAAGCATTCTTCTTTCCCTTCCCCTTCCTTTCTTTGGCAGCCAAAGTGCAATATTCTTCATCAGATGTCTTTGATGAAGATCTGTCCCTGGTACTCAGCCTTATCTCCTCTTGCACAAGATTAGACCACAGTCTTTCCCATCCTGGCAATTTCTCCCGACCATTGACACTGTCCTGATATGCATGCCAACTTTTCGGAAGCCCGAGGAGAGCCAAGCTCACCAGTTCCTCATCCTCCACACTAACTCTTACACTCCCAAGTTCATCCCTGCAGTGGACAAACTTTGTCAAGTATACCGGAATAGTGTCATTCTTCTCCATCTTTATTTTCCTGAGTTTATCCTTGAGCACCAACTTCCTTTGGTCACTCTTTCTCTGGAAAAATTCTGTCAAAGCTTTCCACATCAAGAATGGAGAAGCTTTACCATGCAGGCTGGATACTATGTGATCCTTCACGCCCTCCAACAGAATCCTTCGACACCTTGCTGTCTTCTTTTGCCAAGCTTCAATCACAGCAGCATCCGTAGAAGTAGGCTTTGGAATTTCTTTCTCTATGAATTCCAACAACCCATTGTCATCTAACACTACCTCCATCCTGTCTTTCCATGCAATATAATTCGAGCTGCCTTCCAAGGCATACTCCAATCGCAATCCGACGAAAGACATCTTTGCTTTTAACACCAAGAAAAACAATTCTGCAATTCGAATTCCAACAGCTCCAAACTCCACCGCTTCCGATCTAAAATTCGTGAGAACAAATTATTTCCAAATCAGAGATCAACTACATAGGCATTTACCAGACCTTTCACCTTCAAAGAAGGATGAATCTGGAGGCTACCTGGCCTGATTGCAGACTTTTCCTGAAGAAATAAAATGCAATCACTTTCTGAATAATAGATCTGATGATCAATATCGCTTTGATACCATGTAGAAATTTGAATAATTTGCTGAATTATTCACCGAGATTATCCTGGTCACATACTATTTTAGCTTCATACGTAACACATAATCTCTTCTACGCATTAATCATCACATGCGGAAATAAAAACAAGCGGTATTGAAAACATTCACATGCGCACATAGAAATTCAACACATATAACACAGTATGTATACCGGGGAAAGCTTACAGCTGAAAACCCCCTACTGTCTATATATTATAATGAATAAGAATCATGTAACAATATTTGTACAACACTCCTCACAAGTACTCAGTACTATCTCCAAAAGTTACACACAAACTAGCTCAGTTTTGAACAAGTCACGAGTTCAAAACTCCTCCACTGTTTGCCTGCCTCTACTGCGCAATCCAAGATGAGAGAATGAATGGAATGAATTTGAATTCCCTTGGCTTTAACTGTGCAATCCTCATTGGAAATCTCCTCCAATGATTGTGCAAATCTCATGCACACTATAGTCACAACTGATAGTAGACTCCACCCTTTCTCCTACCTCTTCCACTGTTCTTCACTGAACTGTACATGCACTGAGTTAACTGATGTGTTCTTTAGTTGAATAATGAGTTAATAATTAGTGAATTAATTAATAATTAATTCACACCATTCATCACTAGTGTATTTATCAGTTAGACTAAATACAACTAGTTCAACTAAGTTAAACCGAACACAACTCCACCAACTGTCTCATCAACTCCACCAAACTCTGCCACATGAGTTCTAACTGAAGTCAACCATGCAATAGCTCAACTAACCCATAGGAAATTCAAATTTCCTTCTTCCAGCTGCATGTGCCACATCTGTAGCTCGAACTGAAGTGCTCCAAGAGGATAAGATAAATTTTATAGTCCAAATATTATTAAGGGCTAATAATATTTGACTGTTCTATTTTTAGACAGGCAGTCTAAAAATAGACTTCGACCCGTATGTCTAAAAATAGATGTCCATCTATTTTTACCAACTTGACCAATCATCCAATAATAGCATCCCGCAACTCCTAGACCATGCTCCATATGTCTAAAAATAGACTTTTCAACAAAAATCACATGTGTGGTCCCCACCTAGTTTAGGTGATCACTTTCCAACTAGGATCAGGAAAGATGTTTCAGGAGGCCTCCTTCACTGTTGCTTGTTGCCATTTTCAACATTTTATCCAAATTTTTATTTTGCTAATAACCTGTAAAAATCAAACAATTCATTAATGAAATCAAGGTCTACAAGGAGGGATTATGGCTTTGATAAATTGGGAAAACCTATGGAATGAATTTTGAAACTGGAGATTTAACTCTGTTGGCACGGAGTAATTGAGTGTTACAGATATGGATTTTGAATATTGGTAAAAGAGTTTGAATCTTTCAAAGGGTTTCTATAGCAAATCCATTCTTTGAAGGCAAATATAGTTCTTTATGTGAGCAAACAGGGTTTATGGCTATCAATTTCACAGGAAACTCTTTTTCAAATAACAGGAAGGTTGATTTTTCCGAGGAGTACCTGTTCTTGTAGGTATATGGTCTTTAAACAGGTTTTGAGGCATCGGATAAGTTTCTGATGGCTTTGGAGGTTTTTGGAAATGAACTAAAGCTTCCAGTGGTCTTGACAGCAGCTGTAATGGCTTTGTTGGTTTCTTTTGAGCATGAAACAATGTACATGTAGCTTTTTTTTCTTCAATCGGGATGAATTAACGCACAGAAAATGGAGAAAAGGGTTTAATGGGCGCATATGGATTTTATTAGGTGCTTTTAGGTTTAGAATAGCCTGCAATGAATGGCGGCCACATTGGATAGTGGGCGGTTTTGGTTTTTGAAGAGAAGAAACCACGAGTGGTTTATCGCGTGCCTATCGAGAGGTAAGTTGTTTTAACATCAACGAACATGATCGAATGAGGGAAGGCCACGTAGAGGAGGGAGAAATGGGTGAAACCACCCATTTCGTGTGGTTTTGGATTTTGAAGGGTCGGGCATCCTTTTCACGCAATATCAAGTTTTGTCCATCAGATCTAGGAGTTTAAAGTGAATGGTCATGATTGTTTCGGAAGTTGCATCGAAATGGGAGGTGGGACCAGGCTTATTATATGTGCGAATGGGTTATAACTTTTAGGATTAAACATGAAATACGTTTAAACCTTAGTTAATAGGTTGGCGGGGAATGACTTAAAACTTCATAAAAATGTGTTTTTTTAATAAATTTTTCAGTTCGGGCCTTATACAAATAGGCGGGGGTAATATTTTATGGGTTAATTAAAACAATCGCAAATGTTTTAATTAGACATGTGGGTGTGGTATCATATTATATAGTTTTATCAAATGCACTCAACATTTGTTTAAACTACATGGGGCGGAATATTTAAATAACGATAGGTTTAGACCAAGGGGTTTGTAGGGTGGGGTTTATTTGGCGCATGTTGATCATAATCAGCTCCCTATTAAATTTTCGCAAGCAACCCCATTTAAATCCGGCAAATCCCCTCTTCCAGACTGAAAAAATCATTTATATGTCTGTCATTACCAATTCCCACTCCCAAATTACACTGTATATGCGTAAAACCTCTGCATATAACATATCTGCTTATTCCCGCCCCTGGGCCGCCTATCCCGTTCTCCATGTAACTTGGGCACTGCACTGCTGCTAAAATCGGAGGTGCTTATCACGTGTGTATATCGGGCGCGCCCCCCGCCGTTGATCAGACAGATCGAACGACGTCGCATCACTCCACTCACGCCCGTGGCCCACTCCATTTGTCGCCCAAAACCGCATCTTAGTCATTCAATCAAATCGTGTAAATCACCCGTCAGAATCCGTCTCGTCTCCGGTGGTCCCCACGCCGTCCATTGCAGTTTCCGGTATATCACACCGCCTTTCTCGCAGCGGCGGTAATTTCCGCGCCGATTCCATACACTATCTACCACACGTCCCAACAGATGATTTCAAAACCATCGTTCATCGCGCGTTATTGTTCCGGAACGGGATGCCGGTGATATCGCCATTAGTTGTCGTCTGGAGGCCTCATCCTTTGACCACATGCTCTGCAGCTATGAGGTTTTTAACCATAAGAAAATCACATCCATGGCCCAGCATCCATACTCAGACGCTCTTTCAACCGTCGATCTCCTCCTAAGATCGAACGGTCAAGATCTGATCACACTTGTCGTCATTGACCTCATACCACCCGTCATCCTTTCCATAATCATCGTACGTCCACGAAAACCCGATGTTCCACGTGTTCGTCATATTTTCCTCTACCCTTTATATGTTTCGTTCATGATTGATTCTAATGTTTACGTTGAAAAACTATCACAGTCTACCATCGTTTCTTGTGTTTTTCCACCACCACCACCATCGTTCACCTTTCCGCTAGTCTACACGATCGTTTCCATTAACCTGCTACATCCCCCATCTCATAGATTGGATTTCTTAACATGTTCTCGGGTTTTGCGGGTTGTTGCGACGGAGGAATTATCATAATTTCTGAGAATCCATTACAAAATTCGAGAACACGTCAAAGGAGGAGTTTTCGGCGGGGCCCCTTGAAGAAGTCTTGGGTAGTTGCTACGACATGACATCCATTAAAAAATAGGGCTATACTTTGGCAAAAACTCGGTTTCATTCAAGAAATGGGATATCATAGATGGAGGCATAAATCTGCGACAAGAGTATCAGTGGAAGATCCAGGTATTGAGTGTTCGACATTGAAGATTTTATATCATAATTCGGGGTTTAGAGAGGTACAATGCACAAAACAACACCCTCCGAGTTTCATTTCATTAGGAATTTACCTTCGGGAAAGAATGAGAATTTTTAATATGGTTATCCCTATCGTCATTCCGAAGAGAGATTTTCACCGGTGCATTTATTTCGGTTAAAGCGAGGCCATAGAGTACATCCACGGCCACTACAATGTGCAGTCAAGCGTATGGCGGGCACTTTCACCATTTTGTTGTTTTAATGATACAATTAAATGTTCATCACCTACTTCATTGATTAAGTTTTTCTTTCTCTATAAACCCTCGAAGAGCAGTTATTGAGGTTCTAGATTTTATCGAAGAAATTATGCGATGAAAGGATTTTGTATATATTTTTTAAAGCTCTTGTGAAGGCTCGAGCCCATGGGTTCTCGTGAGGAGGAGTTCTATTTGTTAAAGAGGATTACAGTCTTTGGTATTTACGGTGTGTAACCTTTTCTCTTATGCGTTGTTTAATATGTCATTTCACTGCATTTCATCCATCCTTCTGTGTATCATGTTTTGGAATGCGAGTGGCTCAGCGATTTTGGTATGGATTCATCCTAGTTGATGCCCATGCTCGGATCGGGTCAAGCGCTTTAAATATGGCTCATGCATGATATTATGTTTCCATTATTCGGCTAAACCATATTTACGCTGTATTAATTTCTTTGGGAGGGTGCTTTTAAAATGCTATTATCATGTATGGATTCTTAGATTGGTAAGCCCCATTCATGGTGGCATTGGGTATCGGGCTCAATGTTAACTAATATCTCTCTATTTCTTTCATTTCATACATACGACAATCGATATCTGCGACATATTACTTGAGCGCCCCGCTTCTGATGTTGTCTCTAAATTATCTGTTCTTTTGTATTAGAGTTCTACATCTTGCCTCTGCGGTATCTCTTTTCTGTGTCGAGTTTCGAGGGTCTTGGTATTTCTAGTTTTTATTTCCACAATTTATAGGAGATAGCATGTGGTGAAGTTGACAACTTCATACATTATATCATATGCTCCCTTTCCTATGCTAAAGATGTCCCCCAAACCTTTGGTCATATTACAACTCTAAATTTGTATCTAGGGTAATGACATCTTTTTGGCGCCGTTGAGGATCAGTCAAGAAAATCAAAATCACAGGCCTCGAAAAATCATATTCACTCTCTGATGAGTGAGCATAGGGGTTGAGTTATAGTCCTCACCTTGGCGACTCCACATTTGTTTATTTGATAAATCTATTTGGAATCAGCTCATAAGTAGGCCACACGAGAGATGAGATACATCTAAGCCGGAGGAACACCTTTCAATTGACCACCGAAAATGTCATACATGAAAGAATTGGAAGGAAAGAAAATGGGTTGGCCTCAAAATCACGAGTTATATGTTGAACTTTCCATCCTCTTCTTCCTCAGAAGCTCAAGTGCAGTCCGACTCCTTTGTGGGAGATGCGATTATTACTATTCGGATAGTTCACCTCGGATGTCCAATTTAAAGACCGGTCTTCATCCTACTCCTGAGGTCAAAGGGTCCAAGTCTCTTGAAATATCTGCATTAGCAGACCTTCATTCCCCTCAACCCCTCAAGGCACGAGTTGAGTATATTCTTATCATTATTCATACTCCACTTCCACCTCCTCCTCCTCCCTCTTACTTATCAAACTATTGCACTACCTCTACCTCCTCTAATGGCTAATGTTCACTTCTTGATGAATAAATATGCTCCCACTGGCATTACCCCAGAGTGTTGAATGATATGCCCCAAGATTATGCGAGATCTTGCCCAAATTCAATGGAGAAAATGAGATTGATGCTCAAAATATCTTGAGACTTTTCTGCTCTTTTGGAGAACTTTGTCTTGAACACTTAGATGTGGTCTTAAGGCTTTTGTCCAATCTCTTTCGATGGTAGGCTTCGGAAATGGTTTAAGACTTTGGCGAGGTCGTTCTTCACTTAAGGATATATGGAAGATACTTTTCTTAGGAAATGGGAGAGAAAGACCATGGAAAATGTCTTGCGAGTTTAATACACTCAAGAAAAGACATAATGAAGGGAGTATCGAAATTATCGAGATTTAATAAATTATATCTGCCCAGGTCTCCCTGTTGATATGAAACCCCATCAAAACTGCTTTGCTAAAGTTGTTTTAGCAACCTTTGATTCAGAATTTGGTTTCTCTCTCGAGAGAAATAAATCCTGCTGCTACGGATGATGCTGGAGTTAGATGCACTAGAAATTGAGGCAAATTTTTCCTCCTTTGAAAATCAAAGGCAAGAAACTGAAAAAGACATGAGAAGAAGGGGCAAAGAGAGGTATCCTCCCTGCAAGGCAGAGACGCTAAGTAATGGACGAATTGAAGAAATGAAAAAATGATTAAGAACCTTTACATTAAGAAAACGGTCAAGCTAAGAGTTGAGCCAGAATTCGGCCCCAAGAACTTCCCTGATGCTCAAAAGCTAAGAGGTTACAATCCTCGGTCTGAAAACCACCACCAAATATTGCCAAAGGGAAACAAAAGAACAACAAGATCAAGTACCACCCATTGTACTTAGAAGGTCCATTAGATGATTAAGAAAATGACCTCGGACTAGAGGAGAGCAAATCTTGCCTTTTCAAATAGTGATGGAAAAGAATAAAGAGAAGATGATGGGGGTGAGTACCCATTACAAGAGGGAAGAAAAGACCGGAGAGACATGAAGAAGCGAAATTGATCATTGTTGTAGACAATTTACTGATTTCATGCAAGCACATTTCAATAGAAAGATATGATCTCGAGATCTTCTAGGAGGACTCATACTCAAGATCGAGAAGAAGAGTTACCCCGGAAGGAAGCACTGCTCGGAAAGGAATCAACAATGCGAGGAAAGTCCTGAGACAAAGGTAAGGCTCTCTAACGAACACATTTGTAGTCTAATGATCAAATTCCTTCCTCTTCAAAAAAACGGTCGGTCCCTCTAATACTAAGTTTGTGTCGAGAAAATCGGACCTATTTACAGCATTTTGAAAATAAAGTGAAGAGTTGTAATGAAAGATTCTTCCCTGTTTTGATGCCTGCAAAGACAAAAACTCAAAATTCCGGTCCCCTTGGTAGACTATTAAACCAACCTGCATATCAATCCCAATTCACCTCATTCATACTCCCAGGAAGCAACACTCACTCCGGATAGCCTCAACCTTGAGAAGAGACCCATAGTTGTTTCGGTCCACATGTTGAGGAGTTAGATCCTCTACTCCTCCTTCTATGTGTCTCTAGTGATTCATGACTTTGCTACTACATAGCGCTTGTGCTATGATAGGGCTTCCCATAATCTTGCTGCCTCTTTATGGAGTCATGGAACAACTAGGACTACAAATCACACTGTCCATACAAAGACCTACTATTATTTGATTCCAAAAGAGTTAAATGCCTAGGGATGATCAAGTTTGGTGGTCAATTTGGCTAAATCATGACAAAAAGTGTGTGTGGACATTGTGGTGGGCGACATCCCACGCTCATTTTTGGTATGTCTTTGCCTAGATCTTTGTAAACAAAAAATCGGTGGATCACTCAAGATGGATTTAACATATGCACCACAATCCCGGTTTGGTGGCCAAGAGAGGAGGTTGTACTGAGGAAGAGACTAGATTTTTCAAGATGGTGAGTAAAAGGCCGACAATTCTCGTAAATTCACGCGACCTGATGAGGAAGGAGATTTTCATGCTTTGATGCTTTGAAGAATATCAAGATTATGCTCATGAACCATCCTTCGTCGGATCGTCGAACGGCTTCACAGCGAGCCATGAAGCAGAGTCTGGACACTCCATTTTGATGGAGCAAATTCAAGAGAGGGAATAATGGAGGTCGGAATATTATTTGAAAGCTTTCTCCTACGGAAGGTGGGATCCATTGTCCTTCAAGCTTGAATATGAAAGCCACTAATAATGTGGCTGAATATGAAGCGCCTCTATGCAGGATTGCGGTGCACCAAAATATGAACATACAAAGTTTAAAAGTTCTCGGGAGATTCGAGACGTCGGTGAAACAGTCGGGCAAGTCGGAGTCATCAGACCAAAACATCCTCTAGGCTAAGGACTTATAGGAATGAAATTTGGGACTTGGTATAGAATTTATTCTTGGCATTCAATATCCAGCTCATGCCCTGAGAAACAAGTAATAGGATGGTTGTGCAGTTCCCTTAGTCGTAGTCTGCTAGTACATTTCGACCACCTCGGAACCCTCTTTTAAGATATGAAGTTGAGGCTAGCGTTTATACGACTCACTCGATCCGCGATAACATCAAACAGCTGGGCAGTATTTCCGATGAAGACGTGTGATGAAGAGATTCCCGGAAATAGTGGGAGAATTCTCCAATATGGAGATTGAAATACTGTGAAGAGAGAGGTAGAGTCGCGAAGATACTTCGTAAAGTAATTTGGGAGAATAAAAGTGCGGTAATAGAGATGTTAGGCTTAAAGGAAACATTATACCTAGAGGAGCTGGTGCCTCTAGAAAGATTATTTGATAAGAATGATGTCCCACTGCGACCAAGCAAAGTGGTAGAAAGAAAATCGGGGTAGAAGACCTCGAATCTTGGTGTCGAGGTCGACCCCAAAGAATTGTAAAATTGTCTAAGAAAATCCTGGAGAATATAGAAAACTATATCGAAATTATTTTAGTTTTAGAAGGATGTGTTTGCATGGACCTATCGGGACTTGAAAATTTTGATATCGATATTATGCACGACACAAATTCCACGAAGGGGGTGCAAATCCCCATAGCGGGCTCGGACAAATAAATCCTCTCTCCGTACGCCTTCTATTGAGAAGGAAATCAAGAAGGTCTGCTAAAGCCAAAATAATTGTACCATTGAGGTACTACGAATAGGTGGCAAACCTTGTCCCCTGTCTGAAAGATAAACGAGCATCCTTAAAGGATAATTATCCACTACCTAAGATGGATTACATCCTGAAAGTGGTTGGAGCTTCTAGGGATGTCAATGATGGATGGATTCTCTGGTTATAACTTGGTGTTTGTACTTCCGGAGGATCAAAAGAAGACTTCTTTCACCACACCATGGGGTACATTTATGTATTCCGGGATGCCTCTTTGGATTGATTAATGCGGGGCCACTTTTCGAGCGCCATGGACATTTCTTTGTTGGGGAGCAAGACAAATTCTTGGTAGTCTACCTCGATGATATCAGCGTATTTTCCAAAAATGATGTTGAGCACATTGAACATGCTCGTAGAGAAATTTTGAGAAATACGAAGGTATGGTCTCTCTGTGAATCCGTAAAAAGTATTTATTTGCTTTAGAAGAGGGAAAGATTTTGGGCCATATTATGGCTAAAGATGGGGTGAAGATAGATCCTAAGAGTGGAGGTTATGAATAGTATTGCTTTTTCCCGAAATAAGAAAAGAGGTACAAGTATTCTGGCGCATATCAATTTCATAATAAGGTTTATCCCTAAATATCGCCGAGATAGTTAGGCATATAACGGACATCTTTGAAAGAAGAATAATGAAGTTAAATGGTCTCGGGAATCACAAAAGGGCATTTACGGGAATAAAAATGCTTTTGTAGAAGCCATTTGTGCTAGGTGGGCCAAATTATGGTAAAGCTTTCATGATTTTTTTCTTTCGCATCACCTCATACAATAGTAGAGTTTATTGGAGAAAAAATGAGGAAGGGTATGAGCAACCTATTGCCTTTTTCTCGGTCAGGTGCTTCGTGATGCGGGAATTAAGGTAAAACATATTGGAAAAGCAAGCATACGCCCTAGTGAAATCTCTCAAAGCATTCGCGTATATGTCTTAGAGTCCCACATGTTGCATTTGTGCCTGTGTACTGTTGTAAAAGATATCCTTATTCGGGGGGATAGTGAAGGAAAAAGGGGGAAGTGGATTGCCAGACGTGAGTATGACTTAGACATTAGCCCTACTAAGTGATCAAAGGACGGGGGCTTGCCAAAATATTTATACGAGTCAAACTATCAAGCTTTGGGCATCAACTCGTCCATTATAGTAGGTGAGGAATCGAAGAGAAAAAGAAGAACGATAGGGAATCGAGAGTAGCTACTCCGAGAAACACATGTAAAGTACCTCACCGACCAATGGTACAAAGAGATAGTAGAATATCTCCTCACACTCATGCCCACCAAAAGTTTGTGATAAAGCTAAGTACATAACATTAAGATTAAAATCACGAAGTATATAGTCGCTAATGGCCGAGTTATCTTTGGTGAGATCCCTGAGCATCTTACTCCTATGTCTCACGAGAGGATGAGGTAGAGAGTATTATAGCGAGTTTCATGAAGGAATGCATGGGGGTCACTATAGCTGGAGGGCCACTGCTCACAAGATCCGAAGGCTGGGTTTTTTCTTGAGCCCAAGTTGTTTGGAGATGTTTTTGCCTAGGTGAGAGCATGTGAAAAATGTCGAAATTTCCTGAAATGCGAGTTAGCACCTCCTGCCATGATTCCCGTGCACGTAGATGAACCATTTCTTCAATAGGGTATTGATTTTATAGGTAAAATACATCCTCCATCGAGTGGACAACATAAATGGATATTATGCCATAGATTATTTCACTAAATGGGTGGAAGCCATACGCAGGAATGCTGCGAATCGTGGATCATACGGTTCATGGAGGAAAACATCATATCCGAGGTTTGTGTCCTGTCCTGCCAGGATAGTGGCATAATGCACGAGCCTTCCGAAAGTCACAAAGTTATGAATTTTTGCCGGCAATAAAATATCATCTTGAGTCACTCTCTCGGCTTACTATCCATAAGGAAATGGCTTGCGCGAGTCTTCAAATAAAACTCTCGTGAGGAGCCTCAAAGAAGACTATTAATGAAAATCGAAGAATTGGGATTCCCAATTGAAATTTTCTCTATGGGCTAATAGAATCACTAGCAAGAGAAACAATCGGGAAATCTCCCTATGAATTGGTATATGGACGCAAACGCATTTTTCTGTACGATTTGGCTTTACCGCATGGCACGCTTCATGCAAGAAAGCGGGATGAACTTGTGATATGATCGGGAGAATCAATCAATTGGTGGAATTAGAAGAAACACGGGACCGAGTGAATAAGAGGTTAATAGAATATCAAGAGAAAATGAAAACACATTTTTTGATCGGCATGCACGAGAAGTGCTAGATTGGTGATTTGGTGCTTAGATGGGATATCAGAAGAGCTAAAAAAAGGTAAACATGGTAAATTCGACCCCTACGGTTTGGTCCTTTCAAAATTGTGGAATAGAAATAATACTTTCGGGTTGGAGAATTTACGTGAAACTTTTACTGGATGCCCCATAAATGGCGATTCCCTTAAAACCCCTATTTCCAATCTCGATGCGAAAGCCGAGAGAGAGCTGATGTATTAAGTGTATATTAGTTTCTTGTTTTCATTTTTGATCGAATAATGGGTGTTGTGATGAATTATAAAGTGAAAAAATGGAGGTCGTTTGGAGAGCGAGTGCGCATACATGATGATCGGGAAGATTTTCGAAGTTCTCGACACGTTCGGGGATGAACGTGTCGTCCCCAGTGGAGCCAATGTTGATCATAATCAGCTCCTATTAAATTTTTGCAGAGAAACCTCGTTTAAACCGCGCAAATCCTCTTCCATGCCTTAAAAAATCATTTCTATGCCCTGTCGTTACCAATTCCCACTCCCAAATGCTACACTGTATATGCAGAAAAACCCGCATATAATATATTTCACGCTTAGCTTCGGTCCTAGCCCTCCGTCCGTTCTCCATGTCTGGGCACGGACCAAGTGCTAAAACCTGGAGGCGCTTATCACGTATGTATATCGGCGCGCCCTCGGCGGGTCAGTTTGTACGAGATCGAACGGTGTTTGCATCGCTCCACTACGCCTATAGCCCCTCCATTCATCGCCCAAACCGCACTCGTGCCATCCAATCAAGCTTGAAATCAACGGTCACGAGCACTGCCCTGTCGTGGTAGGTCCCAGCACGCTCCCATTGCAAAAATCGGGTGGTATGTATCGCATCGCCTTTGGCGGTGGGCGTATTCTCCTTGGGCGCGATTCCATACCTGTTTGTCGCCACGTGTCCCGGTACTGGGTTCAGCATACCGTCATTCATCGTGACGATTAATGTTGAGACAGGGCCTTGATGATCTCAGCCGTCGATCATCCGATCAGAGGTCTTCATCAACGCATAGCGCTCGAAAGCCGCATGAGGTTTAACCATAAACAAATCACATCCTTGACCTTGTCCATCGCCTCGACGCTCTTTCAAGTCACGTCTCCTCCTGAGATGAGACTGGGTCGAAAGATACGATCACATGTTGGCGTCATTGACCTCATACCACCACGTCATCCTTTCCACATAATGATCGTAGACGTCCACCCGTCAATGTTCCACGTGTTCTTCGTATTTTCCTCTGCGCTTTAAATGTTTCGTTCATGAGTCATATTCTAATGTTTCACGTTGAAAACTATCACCGGGCCTACCCACCATCGTTTCTCTGTGTTTTTCACCGCCACCGCATCGTTTACTGTGCTTCAATCTACGAGTTTCCATTAACCACTTTTACATCCCCCATCCTCATAGTTTTGATTTCTTAACATGTTCTGGGTTTTCTGGGTTTACTTTACGACAGAATTATCAAAATTTGCTGGCATCCATTACACCAGAGAACACGTCAAAGGACTAGTTTTTCGAGTGAAATTTGAAGAAAGTCTGGTAGGCTACGCGACATGACATCCATTAAAACGAGGGCTATACTTTGGAAAGCTTCTCGATGTCATTCAAGAGGCGAGATATCATATATGGAGGCATAAATCGTGACAGAAAGAGTATCGAGTGTAAAGATCAAGGTATTCAGTCGTTAGAGCATTGAAGATTTTTAAATCATAATTCGGGGTTTAGAAGGCAGAGGGGTACAATGCACAAAAAAAACACCCTCCAAGTTTCATTTCGAAAGCACTTTACCTTGGGAAAGGACAAAATGTTAATATGGTTATCCCTATATCATGTTCTTGAAGAGATTTTCACCGGTGCATTTATTTCAGTCATGCTCGCAGTACATCAGCACTACGCACGCGTGAAGCCAGTATGGGCGAACCTTTGTTTCACCATTTGTGCTTTTAATGATACAATTAAATGTTCATCACCTACTTCATTGATTAAGTTTTTCTTTTTCTCTATAAAACCCTCGAAGAACAAATTATAGAGGGTTCAGATTTTATCAGAAAGTTATGTAGTGAAAGACTTTTGTATTACATTTTGTAAAGCTCTTGTATGAAGGCTCAGAGCCCATAGGGTCTCAGTGAGGAGGAGTTCTATTTGTTAAAGAGGATTCTGGTCTTTGGTATTTCACAGTGTGTGACCTTTTTCTCTTATGTGTTGTTTAATATATCATTTCATTTCATCCATCCTTCCTATATCATGTTTTGGAATGCGAGTGGCTCACTGATTTTTGGTATGGATTCATCCTAGTTGATGCCCATGCTCGGATCAGTCAAGCGCTTTAAATATGGCTCATGCATGATATTCTGTTCCATTATTCAGCTAAACCGTATTTCTGCTATATTATTTTCTTTGGGAGGGTGCTTTTAAAATGCTATTATCATGTATGGATTCTTAGATTGGTAAGCCCATGCATGGTAGTATTGTATATCTGGGTATCAGCTCAATGTTAACTAATATCTCCTCTACATTTCATTCACTACATACACCTTCTGATAACTTATGTCTGTGAAGTATTTCTGAATCGGCCCGCTTTGCAGTAAACTGTCTCTGAATTGTCTGTTGCTTTTGTATTAGAGTTCTACATCTTGCCTCTGCAGTATCTCTTTTCCTGTGTCAGTTTCTGAGGTTCTTGGTCCCATTCTAGTTTACTTCCCTGTTTACAGGAGATAGCATGTGAGCTGAAGTTGACAACTTCATACATTATATCATATGCTCCTTGCTATGCTAAGATGTCCTAGGCACTGTTCTATTACAACTCTCTATTTTGTGTCCCCAGGAGCGACAATAACACATGGGATATATTACATTGGTCTAAACTTAAAATAATGGGTTTTGGGTGGTTAATTTAAACATAAGGGTTTTAATATATATGGGAGGGTAAATTAGGGATTTAATAAAAATAAGTTAAAATTTAATATGAAAAGGGTAGTGAAATGAAAATAAAACACATATTATCTCCAAGTAAAATGTAAAAATAAAGCATTGCTCATTTTTTATATTACTTCACTAATACTTAGGACAAATGTAATTTTGAGGGTTTTTATGAATGATGTTGAAGGGAATGAAGTTAATTATTTTGGGGTTTCAATTTTTACTAAGTAAAAATATGTTTTCACTTAGGAAAGGGATTAAGATGTATGAATGGGGGGTAAAGAAAGTGAGCAATGTATGGGTTGAATGTAGGAATTCAATATTTTTTAAGCGAACGGTCATTGAGCCTTGAGTCTTTGGTCCCAACAAGAAGTCGAGGAGGAAATGCTCTGAGCCTTTTTGACTGATAGTTTAGAATATTGAATACCTATATGGGAGGCGAAATTAGTGATTTTTCCCAATGATGTTCTATTTACATGATTTCTCAATAGCTTTCTACCTACCCAACTTTTATTTATAACATTTTTTCTTCATTTTGTAGGTGCATTTAGGCTTGCAACCTTAAAACATTTTTCTTTCAAAGCATAAAACTATCTAAGTCTACCTTATTTCATCTGAGGGCTCAGATTAAACTATTGAGCTCCTCATTATTTTCTACCTAGCTACTGATTTGTCAAGTTTAAACTGTCTGAAAAATCTTTATTCTCTATTTAAACATGAAATTGAAAACATTAAAGTTAGGATTAAACTGTCAAACTGATCATGGATTATGGAATTTATTGACACTTTTCAAATAATCATTATTCTTACAAGAAAAGTAAAAGTAGTGGCCTTTGGAATTTCCCACTTTCATGTCTTATTTTAAATCTTTTCTGTTTGGGGTTTATATTTTTCTGAGTCCTTTGATCTTTCTTTTGGGACTTTTTACCCATTTTTTTCATTTTTTTCAAAACATGGGAAAACAAATTGCAGAAAGCAAGGTATGTACATATTTACAATACTATCAAAGTCAATTCAAGAATTATGAATCCTATATTTATAGGACCCTAACAGCGGCTTCACATGGGGATGGCATCTCCTTGTGAGATGTCAAGAACACTGTCGACTAGTAACCTAATCGATTGGGCCAATCCCAAACATGCATATGCTGTGACTGAAAACTCTTGAACTGAATTTACACCTTTTTCTGCAAACTGAAATATGATCTAAGACTAAAAAGTGGTGCAACTTTCAAACCAAACTACTTCATCATCAATATTTTAGGGCCTCTTCCTTAGCTTTCAAATTTTAATGAATTATTTTAAACTAGCTGAAAACTAAAAACTGAAATAAGCTGAAATCATACCTACTTATTCTAATCAACTGTCCAACTGTTGGTTACGTAAAATGAAATAGCCAATGCAACCATTCAAGCATTATGTACTTTGATAGATTTTGTTGCATTTTCTTGTTGATTATCAAAACTATAATTTTGCAACCTTTTAGAAACTTGTCAACAAATGAGAGGATAAGGAAATACTTGATTTCCTTTGTTGACTCTAGAAAATTTTCAAAAGGATCTTCCAAGATATATACACCTATGTTTAACTGATCTAAACAACTGTACATATTTTCTGGATGACCTCCATGCCATGAGACTAATTTTTCATTTTCATCTTTATCTCCCTGTAAACTTTCAAATAAGTTTTGTGATGATATTCCTACTGATTTTAATGTTTGACTGCTAAAACCTTTATCATCTTGATTCTGAAACTCATAGTTAGTTAATGGAGAAAGGCTTTGAATGCATTCAATATCCAACATATCTGTTATTCGATAATGAAAAACTTTTAAAGATTGTTGCCATTTATATATGGGTTTTAATGGAACTTCATAGATTTCTAGGGGTTTTTCATCCTTTGAAAACTGAAACACTTTAGAGCATAATGGTATATAACTTTCTTTCAAAATTTTTGAAATTTCTTCTTCACTCCCATATTTGATGTGTATTTTCTGATCACTATATTTGAGCTACTCTAACTAAACTTCCTCATCCCACAAACTAGCTAGTGATTGCTCTATGAAGTTAGCTTGAATTTGGAGAATATAATTATCATCATACTGATCATACTTCGGCAAATATTTAGAAGAAGTAATGTCATCAATTATACACATTAGATCAACAGATTGATTTTCCATTAATCTTGATATATCTTGATTAGATTGGTTTCATTCTATTTGAAGGTCATCATTTTGATCAATAGGAGTGCTATCAGGCAATGGGCCTTTTTTGGAAGGTAGAACAACATCAGCATCAACCTATTCTTCTGTTTCTTCATGGATAAAAACTTTAATACATACATCAACATTAGAATAAGTAGACATAATTCCTTCATTATGTAAATATTTTGAGGATGGTTGCATGTTTAGAAGCAAATTGGTTTCTTCTTCGGTGAGGGGGGGTGGGAATCTTTGAATTTTTAGATTTGAATAACAATTGTTTTTTCTCTTATGTAAAAACTGATCATGAGGTTGAATATTTTCATTAACTTCATTCAAAACATTATATGAAACATCATTTGTTACTACAGAGGGGCTTTATGAATCTTGACTCATCTCCTGATCTATTTCATCTTTGATTAACTCCTCTTGATTATCATGACACTTAACTTGAGAATGAAAGTTATGGACTGCTTCTAATAAATCTTCAAGATGCCAATTTCATAAATCTTCATCAATATTTTCAAGGTAATGTATGGGATCTTCAGCTTGATCACAACAATTTTCAGCTATTGATAAAGATGGGAAATCTTCTTTGTAATGCTCATAAAATACCTTGTGAAAATCCTTTAAAGAAAATAAACTAGCAGGTTTGAGAGCTTCATACCATTCCCTTGCTTGTCCTTCTAAGGTTACCATGAATAGCTTCATGAGACAATCCTCATGCCAATAATCGTTCAATATCCATGAGTGTATATGAAATTTAATGAGATGTAACAAAGGATCATCAATATTCTCATCTTGAAACATAGGAAGATTTTTATCCCAATTTACCTTTGGTAGTTTGTGTGGAAATCCAGGTATGTGATCTTTGCTCATTGGAGCATACCTGCGTTCTATTCTTGGGTCATCTTGTAAATTAGTCATAAAGAAGGGCCACTGTATCTATACAACCAAGCTAGATCCTTTTACCAGTGGAGTCTTAGATTTGATTTTTTAAAGTTTATTTGGAGTTGGAGTCGCCAGGTGGATGATTTTAACCTTTGTGTGTTTGATCAATGTCCACCATCATATATCTGATCTAAAGCTGTAAAATATTTCTGAAGAAAATGTTAGTCTTCCCCAGTGGAGTCGCCAATATGTTATCACTTAGTAATTTCTCCAGATTCAAGAAAGAAATAGTCTGAGGTAACCACAAACCTACTTCAAACTCTAGGATCTAGCCTTCCTAGGGTTCAAAGAGGGCTCTCTCTTTAAATTTTAAATTTGTTTGAATTTGTGAATATTAGGCTAGCTATGAAAGTGCAATTTTGGTATGGTTTTGTTGTATTTGGTGGGAAATTTTCACTTGGAGAGATAGATAGAGGGAAATCTACTTGTCCATTTGGATATGGAGTCTAAGTCAAACAGAATAGGGATCAAGGCCTAAAAGGTCAAATGTCTTCAGGGCAAGATATATAACCCTTGGAGATCATGGGAAATTGGTTTTGTGAGGTGGTATGATCGGGATAAAGGGAACTTAAGGATCCTTTGATCCAAAAAAGGGAAGTAGTAGATAGAGGTCAAATGAGAGAGGGAGAAATTAAGGGTTCCCTACACCGGAAATCAGAAGAAAACAAAGAAATGATAACTAGTTAAAAACAGGGTGCTATTAAAAAGTCCTTTAGTAATACTCCTAGTTATACATTCAGATTTAGAATTAAAACAAAAATGTATGCATGTAACAAAGAAAAATAACAATGACAAGTTTTAGAGAGTACTTCACTCCAGATAGCTTATCACAGGGATCCTGAGGTATGATGCCAAGTAGTTGATCCAGTCTGCTACTCAAAATAGAAGTACAAAGCCTTCAAGTCAACAAAATATCTATAATAATCTCCAACAATTTTATTCCACCAAAATACTTCAAAGGGTGAAGTATTTATACAAATTCTAAATTAGAATATCTTGAAAAAATATAAAGATTGGTTTACAAATATCTCTAACTCTTTTACATAAATAGAACCTAAGTAAAGGATACTAAAAAATAATGCATCTATTTGGAACTATTTTTTATGGATATGCGATGAAAAATAGGAGAATTCGAATTTGATCTCAGCTCTTAGTTGATGATGAGGCATCCAAGTCACTAACTGTCTCCTTTCTTTGTGCATTCTGCTCCAGCAATTATGCAAACTTGGGGTCCAATGATACATTTTTATTTCTCAATCCGAAATATATATGTAAATAGTGAAATAGGTTATTGTAGATAAATATGTTCTTGAGATAAACCTCTCTCAGTTCACTAAAATTCTTCTCTAGCGGTTCAAAATAGGCTCTGAAAAAAGATGTGTAAAACGGAGTTTTTCACAGTCTGAAAAATAGGTTGTAAATATGTGCATGTATCTCTCATTCTGTAATACCTGTACAAAAAGTGAGATATTTTCTTGTAGATGGGTCTCTTAGGAACAAAACCCTCCTTCAATTTTGTGATATGTTTTTTGATTGGCCACAGTCTTCTTTGCAAACTGATGACTTAACATGAATTTTATGTAAAAAGTGCTTTCACATAGTGTTTAATATTTCCAAACCCATAATGGTTGTTATAAAAGCGAGAGAGGTTTTTGTAGTTGGAGATATTAGGAACATAAAACTCCTTCAGTTTTTCAAAATTCATCTTGGATTGGTCACAATACTTTCTGCAAAAAAATGACTTTAAACAGGAAATTTCTGCGAAAATGTCCCTTCTTGCTCCGTTGTCATCTTTTAACCTTACTGTTCTTTTAATTGTTTTTACTTTCACTTTGGATAAAATTCATTGTTGTTGAAAGTATTTTCATCTTTATTTACCATTTACTTTCTCTGTATTTACTTTCATTGTTTTACCTTGACTGCTTTTTTTTCACTGTCCCTATGAATTCTAATTTCACTTTTAACATTCACTATTATGAGTGCCCTGTTTTAATATTTACATTAAGATGCTCTTTTATCTTTCACAGGATGACTGTTATTTAACTTTGATGCCTGGAATCTTTAAGTAAAATCCTTTGAATCCATTTCCTTGTGATTTCTTGGAATAAAACAGATCCTTAACTAGTATTGAGATTGTTTTATCCAAATTTTTCTTTTGCTAATAACTTGCAAAAATCAAACAATTCATTAATGAAATCGAGGTCTGCAAGAAGGGATTATGGCTTTGATGAATTGGGAAAACCTATGGAATAAATTTTGACTCTGGAGGTTTAACTCTATTGGCACTGAGTAATTGAGTGTAACAGTTAGGGATTCTGAATATTGGTAAAGAGTTTGAATCTTTCAAAGGGTTTCTACAACAAATCCATTCTTTGAAGGCAAATATAGTTCTTTCTATGGGCAAACAGGGTTTATGGCTATTAATTTCATAGGAAACTCTTTTTCAAATAACAGGAAGGTTGATTTTTCTGAGGAGTACCTGTTCTTGCAGGTATATGGTCTTTAAATAGGTTCTGAGGCATCAGATAAGTTTCTGATGGGTTTGGAGGTTTCTGGAAATGAACTGAAGCTTCCAGTGGTCTTGACACCAGTTGTAATGGCTTTTCTGTTTTCTTTTGAGCATGAAAACAATGTATAGGTAGCTTTGTTTTCTTCAATTAGGATGAATTAACGCACATAAAATGGAGAAAATGGTTTAATGGACGCATATGGAGTTTATTAGGCACTTTTAGGTTTAGAATAGCCTGCAATCAATGGCGGTCACATCGGATAGTGGGCGGTTTTTGTTTTTGAAGAGAAGAAACCATAGGTGTTTTATCGCGTGCCTATCGAGCGGTAAGATGTTTTAACTTCAACGAATGCGATCGAATGAGGGAAGGCCACGTGGAGGAGGGAGAAATGGGTGAAACCACTCATTTCGCATGGCTTTGGCTTTTGAAGGGTTGGGCATCTTTTTCACGCGATATCAAGTTTTGTCCATCAGATCTAGGAATATAAAGCGAATGACCATGATTGTTTCGGGAGTTGCATCGGAATGGGAGGTGGGACCAGGATTATTATATGCGTAGATGGTTTATAACTTTTAGGATTAAACGTGAAATACGTTTAAACCTTAGTTAATAGGTTGGTGGGGAATGACTTAAAACTTCATAAAAATGTGTTTTTTTAATAAGGTTTTCAATTTGGGCCTTATAAAAATAGGCGGGGGTAATGTTTTATGTGTTAATTAAAACAATCACAAATGTTTTAATTAGACAAGTGGGTGCGGTATCATATTATATAGTTTTATCAAATGCACTCAACATTTGTTTAAACTACATGGGGCGGGATATTTAAATAACGATAGGTTTAGACCAAGGGGTTTGTAGGGTGGGGTTTATTTGCGCACATGGGATATATTAACTTGGTCTAAACTTAAAATAATGGGTTTTGGGGGTTAATTTAAACATAAGGGTTTTAATATATAGGGGAGGGTAAATTAGGGATTTAATAAAAATAGGTTAAAAGTTATATGAAAAGGGTAGTGAAATGGAAAAAACACATATTATCTCTAAGTAAAGTGTAAAAATAAAGCATTGCTCATTTTCTATATTACTTCACTAATACTTAGGATAAATGTATTTTGAGGGTTTTATGAATGATTTTGAAGGGAATGAAATTAATTATTTTAGGGTTACAATTTACTAAGTAATAATGTGTCTTTACTTAGGAAAAAGGGGTTTTGATGTATGAATGAAGGGTAAATGCTGAGAAATGTGGGTTTAATGTAGGAATTCAATATTTTTTAACTGACCAGTCATCGAACCTTGGGTCCAGTCCCAACAAAAGTCAGAGAAATGCTCTAAGCCTGTTTGACTGATAGCTTAGAATACTGAATACTTATAGGGGAGGGGAAATTAGTGATTTTGCCTGATGATGCTTTATTACATGCTTGCTCAACTGCTTTCTACCTACCCATGTTTATTTCTAACATTTTTTCTTCATTTTGTAGGTGCATTTAGGCTTGCAACCTTAAAAAAAAATTCTTTCAAAGCATAAAACTATCTAAGTCTACCTTATTTCATCCGAGGGCTCAGATTAAACTATTGAGCTCCTCATTATTTTCTACCTATCTACTGATTTGTCAAGTTTAAACTGTTTGACAAATCTGTATTCTCTATCTAAACATGAAAGTTTGGATTAAACTGTCTAACTGATCATGGATTATGGAATTTATTGAAACTCTGCACATAATCATTATTCTTATAAGAAAAGTAAAAGTAGTGGCCTTTGGACTTGCCCACTTTCATGTCTTATTTTATCTCTTTTTCTTTTGGGGTTTATATTTTTCTAAGTCCTTTGATCTTTCTTTTAGGACATTTTACCCTCTTTTTTTGTTTTTTATTATTTTTCATTTTTTTCAAAATATGGGAAAACAACTTGCAGAAAGCAAGGTATGTACATATTTACAAGACTATCAAATTCAATTCAAAAATTATGAATCCTATATTTATAGGACCCTAACAGCGGCTTCACATGGGGATGGCATCTCCTAGTGAGATGTCAAGAACACCGTCGACTAGTAGCTTGATCCATTGGGCCAATCCCAAACATGCATATGCTGTGACTGAAAACTCTTGAATTGAATTTACACCTTTTTCTGCAAACTGAAATTTCATCTGAGACTAAAAAGTGGTGCAAATTTCAAACCAAACTACTTCATCATTAATATTTTAGGGCCTTTTCCTTGGCTTTCAAATTTAGTTAATTATTTCAAACTAGCTGAAAACTGAAAACTGAAATAAGTTGAAATCCTACCTAAGAATGGTAATAATCCCAATTAGCTATTGCTAGTTGGAATATTATAATTGCTCCATTTTTGCAGTTAGAAGGATAAAAGGGCAATAAAACAATCCCAGTGTGAAAAGGGATCAGATTAGGAGGGCAAATAAATCCACCTTGGTGTGAAAGGGGGTAATGCAGGTGAACTAGATCCAGTTGACCAAGTCACAGCGCTACTACAAGAGGAGGGAAACCAGCAAGGACAGCGCAGTTTTGAAGGTGGAATCTTTCCTAGGAAGTCACCTCATTAATGAGTGGGGTCAGGGGTGAGGAGGCTCACCAAGGATAAGAAGAAGGGGATAGCAGCAAGGAAGGCATTCAGTATTCAAATGTCTTTGGTATTTTGACTACTTGCATGCTTCAGTTGTTTAGCTGTGGTTGCAGCACTGTTTAGTGCAAGGGATTCTCATGCGGGAATTCCATCCTCTTCTTTGGATCAGCTTGTTTAATGGATCTAAAGGGAAGGTTATGAGCTTTAATTCCATCATCTAACTTAGGGTCAATCAGTGATCAACATCTATAGCATAGTCTCTTTCATAAACTGCATCTCTTATGCAAGTGCAGTAGTAGCAGGTTTGAATCCCTTGATTTTGTGCTAGTGTTTGAGGAGGAGGTGTCTATTTCTCTCTGGAAAGTATAATAAGGAGGGCCTTTGGCCATTTTCTGTATTGATCAGCTCTTTCATGTTATATTCAGTCATATCAAATATAGAGTTGCAGTAGACTGCGTTATTTTGTGCAGTACTGCTTTTTATACTTGTGTAATGCTGGAAACCCTTACCGGGTTGTCTTATTTCTTGTGTAAAAGAGGTTAAACCTCCATTCCTTGGATATATGATTAATATAACCTCAAGATCAGTATTGATTCATAATTTTCTATAGAAACCCCCATGTGAATTACGCTATTGTAATCTTCAGAAATTCTGTTGTTGAAAGTCATGGGATTGGGGTGTTTTTAAGCTGTATTGAATTGGGGAGATCTATTTAATGTAGCTAGGATGAATGTTTTCTGATTCCATTTGGTATGCAAGTCATAAACATCATATATAAGAGGATACAAGTCATGTTTCATGTTTTTATAGCGTAATTGTTTGAATACAACGTTTTCACTGTCCAGAGTGCATCAATTCCTAAAAAGGAATATTACAGTGGTATCAGAGCTCTGCTCTTGGCTCAGCTTGTGGGGATAATCTATCTACAGTATGGAGGAGGAAGATATTGTTGGGCCGTGAATGCAACCACTTTGTAACACTTATTTCATCCATTTTTACTCTTCTCTATTATATCATTTGTTATAATTTATCATTTAAATCCATTTTATAAATGATTTATGCTCTTATGGATGAAAATTATTTATCTTCCTTTATTTCTAATAAATTGATGATTATGAATTATTTTATAAATGATAGTTTTAATAAGTTGGTTATAACATTATTCACCATTTTTAGCCTCCAAGATAATTTCCAGATTGAAGATTTGATCATTAAAAGTGCCAACTCTGAAATGCGCTGGAATAAGGAGTGACAGTTTTGCGGTTGAGATTCTGAGCAAATGAAGACGAATCTGGAAAATCCGGAACATGGGTTTTGTCCAGAACGGACCCAATTAACTTTAACAAAGAACGGTTTGCCTAAATTCGGCCTGTGTTGAGAGATTCGCAGAGTTCTTTGAGCACGATTTTCTCAGATCTGTGGTTGCGGCCGTCCTCCAAATCTCAGCTACAAAGCCAAATTCGACTTGCTGTTGTTGAAAGAGGGATGTAAATCTATTTTATTGTTGATCAATTGGTTGGAAGAAATCCAATATTGTTATGGGAGATTGTATTTACTATTCAATTTCTCCTCCTTCTGATTATAAAAGGAGAAGCATGTATTATGTATGGGAACGGAGAGATTTTCCTTATTGTAATTTGCAGAACTGTGCATCGGCTCTTGTTAAGAGAGTGAGAGCTGTTTGTAACATTATTAATGCCTGATTAATAAGAGATTTCACTGTTATTCCATTTCTCAAGCGCTGGAGTAAAGCACAACAACGCTTCACCGGTGGTTGAGGGCCCGGCCCCAGGTGGAGCGATCTGCTGTTTGTATTTCTATTACTTTATTTCTATTGTTCTGTATCTGATTTCAGTTGCTGTCTCTTTCATTTATAAATTAGTTTAGTGATTGCTGTGTGACTGTCGACAGAATTAAAGCATTGCTTGGTTATGAATTGTAGTTACTGTTCATTTTACGCTGTTGTATATTATCCCCTTGGTTTGATTTCTGCGTGGTTTGTTCATTATTGTTATTTGATTATTTGATATGCTTTACAAGTTCATATTATATGCTCTGTTCGAAGTTTGAATCATTGAGGTTTCTACAGATCGAATTGTATGTTAACTCTGCATCAAGTTATTTATCCTTTCAAGAGTTAATCGCATATCCTTACTGTTATGTTACAGAGCTGTTATACTAAACGTTTGTGTGGTGTGCGTTTATGATTTATCAATATTGTTCTACCATTCATTCGTTGTATTGTTGTTCCATTAACGTGATCTGTGTAAATCGCCTTTAGAGTAACAGAATGTTCTTTGATTGCAAGGAGTGTATAGATTGAGTTTGATTATAGCCCGCGGGACTTAGTTATTCAATTGTTGTTCCATTCCAGATTTGCTATTCAATTCTTTATTTGTTGTTCAATTCTTTATTTGTTGTTCTATTTACTCGCATTTGTGTGAGAGACGACCTAAGGCTGTAGTGAGCTTTGGCATTCACTGTATAGCTCCCAGACCCGTGGTCTATGCTCTAATTTCCTTTCCATCGGTTTCCAAAGGGATGGGTTATCGATGCTGAACCCTTGACTGATACATTGCTTATTTTTCCGAATGCATGATTTAAGTCTTAAAGTGCTTTGCTGTAAGTAGATTTTATTTCCAACTTTCATTTACTTTTGGATTTTAAGCACTATACTGCAAAACATTACTCTTGAGTAAATAGCCGCCTCAGACTGAGTACACTCTTGAAACAAAAAGTCGTCCCTGGGTTGACAATTAATGTGAGGTAATTAGGAGTTACAAAGACACATTTTTATCACTCTACATTTTGGCGCCGTTGCCGGAAAGAGTGTAGCCATTTCTAAAGAGTAGTGTGAAGCTGATGAGTGCCTGCTAGGGAAGAGTTGGATCCTAAAAACGGAAGGTAAGAACCTGCGTGCGGAGCATGTACAAGCCCTGCTCCACTGTCCGCTTTCCTAACAGATTTGTTGTTGCTTTAGATGTTTGAATTTTTGTGAATGATTAGGAAAAAGATAGAAATTTTTTAAAAAATGGATCACATGATTTCATTGAAGTGGTGATGTAAGCACCACCCATTTCACTAACTAATTGACAAGAACATTGGAAGAAGGAGCTTTGAAGGAACACATGAAGGACATCTTCTGTTATGGTAAGAAACTGCCCAACATCTTTTTGAATTTCCTGCTCAACTAATTCCACACCCTCACCGCAATAAACCAGTACAACATACTTACAATGTTGAACTGCCAAATTTACTCACCCTTCCCACCCATTCTATCTCACATGCGCCATTAGAGAAAACTTACAATGAGATTCAGAATGTTTTAAATTCAAAAATTGTAGAAGTTATGGAGGAAAATGAGCTTACTTCTAGTTTGCATCAACAAACCATTTTAACAGCTCAAGAACTTAATGATATGATGGATATGGGAAATCAAGATAATAACGGATATATTGAAGATTGGTTTCACTCCATCACTTGTTCGCAGCATTGCTCCACACTTCAACAATTTTTGACTCCATCTTTTCAAGGGAAGTTGGCTTCTCATACCCTGATTTTCATTAATATGCATTTTTCAAATTTGGGTATGTGTATACGTGAAGCCTTATTTCGAAAATGGCTCCACTGGAAGTACTCATATACGTAGTCATATTCATTTTTTTCAAATTAAAATAGGTTAGTGTAGAAAATAAAATAAATAAGGGAATAAATAAATGCATTTTGTTTTTTTATGTAAAACTAGTTGTTTTTTTGTTGCAACATGCTATGCAAATCAACATTGGTGATAATTTTTTTTTAATTCATTTGTGTTTGTAGATGACTCATAATGGAAATAATAGTTCTACAAACACTCATATTCACTTTTATCACCAATTTGAAAAAATGCTTGAATATCATTTTTTTTGGCTTGCGGGCTTGATGAATTTTCTGGAAAAACAGTCGGGACAGTCATGTTTTGAGGGACCAAAAATGAATATTTTTAAAACCTGTTTCTACCCTAGATAGCCCTTGATGTCTACTTTCTAACCCAATTTGAATCAGTCAATTTGGATTTGAAACGAAAAAGTTAGAACCAAAACATTGACCGGATGTCTAGCGGGCAGCTCAGGAACAGAGTTGGGACAGTCAGTTTTTTGAGGCCTAAATGACCATATTTTTAAAACCTGTTTCTACCCTAGATAGCCCTTGATGTCTACTTTCTAACCCAATTTGAATCAGTCAATTTGGATTTGAAACGAAAAAGTTAGAACCAAAACATTGACCGGATGTCTAGCGGACAGCTCAGGAACAGAGTTGGGACAGTCAGTTTTTGGAGGTCTAAATGAATGAATTTTTAAAACCTGTTTCTATGGTAGATTCCCCTATGAATATAGTTTACAATGCAATTGGAATCACTCATTTTCGATATCGTATGGGGAAGTTATGATCAAAATACTGACTGTCTATCGTAAATCAGCACCCTTAAAACTCTGTTTTTCCGGATGTTCCTTACAGTGTTTGACCTATCAATTCTTCTTTTCTTCAAAACCTGTTTCTATTGGAGATAAATAAATAAATATACTTTCATTTCCAATTTGAATCATTTGAATCCGACATCAAACTAAGAATCTATGCTTGAAATATCAATCGTTGGTCTAGATTGGGCAATTGAAAATGACTATGTTATGCAGGCTGTTCTAACTAAAATTGACATATCATATCATTGAATTTCTAAAACCTATTGCTACTGGAGATAAACCTTTGAATTAGCTCTCATTTGGCTTTGGAATCACTCAATTTCGATGAAAAACAAAGAAGTTGTGATTAAAACACTGCAGGTTAGCATGATTGGCCACTGCTCTCCCGCAGGTGACAGATAAATTTTACTTTGTTATTTTCTCAATGGATTTGTTCTACAAAGTAACTACTTGTTGTTTTTTGCATAATTCTTGGATTAGGGGAGCCCGATCACCTCTCTTTCTCCATGATTTAATGTTTTATTGCAGGTAGATACTCGTTTTTTGCAGGTCCTAGGAGAAAAAGAAGGTCAATTTATGGACGAGTGATTCTTGAAGCAAATTTTAATAAAACAAAGGAATTTCATCCAACTCATTACCCAACGGATTCATAATAGAACAAATGAAGAATTGATTTCAATTTGAAGATTCATGTCTTATCATTGCTGCCAAAACATTTTTCAAAGAGATCATTTTTTTGACATAACATCATAGCTGTTGTAACTTAATTTAGTTATTTACATATTGTTTTTAAATAAAACCTTGTTTCTTTTCTGATATTTTTTTTATATTTTGTGTTTCAGGTGTTGCTTCATTCAAACTGTGACCCATCCTCAGCATCAATACAGTGAACAGCTAATTCATTCTTTGCGTGCTTGCATTTCATGCTTGTGCATTTTTGCTGTTCTTTTTCTGAAGGGACAGCGTTTGTGTGCACTTTTGTCGTTTTTGTTGTTCCTTTTTCAAAAGGACATCAATTTCGTTTTATTATTCCTTTTCCAAAGGAACAACACCTTTTTGGTCAGCAATTCATTTATCACGGGTCATTTTGCCATTCCTTTTCCACGACTCTTTTTGCTGTTCATTTTTCACGTTTTGCTGTTCCTTTCCGAATGGAACAGCACTTCTGCACTTCCACTTTTTGTTGTTCCTTTCCGAATGGAACACCACTTCTACATTTTCACGTTTTGCTATTCCTTTCCAAATGACATAGCACTTCTGCATTTCCACTTTTTGTTGTTCCTTTTCGAATGAATCACCATTTTTGCACTTTTACGTTTTGTTGTTCCTTTCCAAATGGAACAACACTTCTGCACTTTCACGATTTGTTATTCCTTTCCGAATGGAATAGCACTTTTGCCCTTTTCATTTTTGTTGTTCCTTTTTCAAAGGAACGGCACGTGTGTTTTTGCTGTTCCTTTTCCAAAGGAACAGCACTTGCGTTTTTGCTGTTCCTTTTCTAAAGGAACGGCACTTGCGTTTTTGCTGTTCCTTTTCTAAAGGAACGAAACTTTTAGTTTTTGCTGTTCCTTTCTTCAAAGGAACGACATTTGCATTTTCACACTTTTTTGTGTGTATTTTTGCTTTTTGTGTGCATTTCCTTTGTTGTTCCCTACAAGGAACAACACTCTTTTTGCGTGTTTTTGTTGTTCATTCAAAAAAGCAACACTTTGGGAGTATTTTCGAAAGCAACCCTTCCTTCCTCTTGTGGAATTGTTCTTAGTTCATCTCAACCACATTTTACTGATTCCCCTTCATGGCATGAAGTACACTATTTTTATGAGGACAAGAATTATGGATTCTATTGAAACGAGTTAATATCATTCACGTTATGATCTTTAACAGGACAGCTCCTTGATGATAGAATATTTTCAAAAGAGACACAATTATTTATATACTACTTTACTGCATTGTTTTCTATTGAACATGATGTTGATTGATCATCTTAATACCATGTTGGTTCCACCCTTCTGGATTATAATCTTCTCTGTTTGTAATAAATGAGATTATGGGTATATTTTTCTATTGACATGTTCAACTTCTTCCACCATCCCTGCTTTTAAGGAGTATTGAGTCTCCCTCTTTTTATCATAAAAATGTGTAATAATAACAAAATTTTGTTCGCAGATGGAGGATAGGGGGTCTCAGTACGAGCCAGCCTACCATGTTCATAAGGTTGTAAGAAAGTGACATTCCCATTATGGCCACCACACCAGGGTTATGATCCATTGGATAGTCAAATTATCCTTGGAACAGGAGGTCTCATCACGAGCCGGCCTGATCACTTTTGCTACATCCTAGTGAATGGCAATGTGGTTATCTGGTTACCACGCCAGCACACTGATCTCTTCTGTAGAACAGCACTGTAACTCTCTAGTAATTAATTGAGGATCCTGGCTCATATGGGTTAAAAAGCAACCCTGCCGAGGCTATGGACGCCTGCTGGTAGCAGCGGCTCTGCTTATGGTATTGAAGTTATATCTTATCGTTAATTATTATTATAATACCCTTTTCTTATTTTTTTCTTTTTATCAGAGAAGTTATTTCCTTACTTTTCCCTATTTTGAACCTTTATGCATGAGAAATTGTTTTATAATCAATCACATCATTTTTCAGCTAGAATACCATCAGTAAAGCATCTTTTTGGCATATTGTTGTTCTTTTTCTCTTTTTCGTAACTTATCATCAATCCAAAGCGTCCTATCTCTTATTCATAACTATCTTTACATACTCTGCTCTCATTATAATCATAACCCTCGTTGTCCTATCATTGATATGTGTACTCTGCTTCATTCACTGATATATTGTTCATTCCCTTGCCTTGCCATCAGTACAACACCTCTCATATGCTTTATGGTCATGGAATTCCTTTTCCAATTGGAGGGGGGAATGTATGCATTATGGGATTGCATGTGATATGATTACTGCACTCTGCCATAACTTGTTGATTTGACAAAAGTTTTTTCTGATTGAAAGTTTTGCATACATCTTATCTGTTGCTATTCAAACCTAACACTATGGATTCAAGAACATTGTATGCCAAATAGTGCTTTGTTTGCAGAAAAACAACAAGTATGGGCAGAATTCTATTCACAGCATGACTACAGTATTGCAACTAACAGAAGAGGCTCGAGCAACTCTCATACGTGAACAATTCTTCAGACATGATGTGCTTACCTGGATTCCACCTTTTGCATCACTTTCAGCACCAACTCTGCCTACATCAGCTTCAACAACTGCCAGTCCATATATGTCATTCCACATTTTTTGGAGGTAAAACTTGAGGTAAAATAGCATAATTTTCTGATTTATTACGAATTTAGGAGAATTTCATGAAAATCCATTTTGAGCATTATTTATCATCCTTCATTCCACATCTTTACCACTTTCCCTTTTTCAGCAGCATATCAGTTTCGAGTATGGGGGAGTGTTCCTTTCATTCATTTCTTTCTTATGACCATGTCATCTATATTCTTTATCATCCATTGTTATTCTTATTCATTCTCAACACCTCCATTATTCCATGTTGTTTTACACCAAGCATAGAATTCAACAGCTGGTAGCAACCACCTCAATTTTTTCTAGCGTCGCATGAGGGCATGCTAATTTTTCAGAGCGGGGGAGGAATTGCTACGCATGATGGATGTTTTCAATCTTCTTTCTCATTTAAGGCATACAATTTCATTTTTACACAATGCAGAAATTGATTTCCATAATATTTTTAAAACTATGAACTCAATTCTTGTGATTTCTGGAAAACACGGACGTATCATTAATACGAACCCAGATAATTTCAAGTTAAATTGGTTCATAAAATTTCGGAAATCATGCACTCTCACCTACAGCCATTTTGTTTATATCTCATGATCCGTGCATCAAAATGATCTGATTTTTGGATCATGGAGACATTTCATATATTATAAACTTACTTGCAACATTTCAACAAAATCTGGTTTGTAGTTTTGAAAAAATGGTTAATGAAGTTTGTTGTTATCTATATCATATTTTGTTGCAACTTCACACATATAGTTGAATGTCAATGTAAAAATTGTTATGCCTTCATTAAGATTGCTAAAATTGAATATTCATTAATTAAGGAAGCATTCATTTGTTCTCAAATTTTTATTGCTTGGTTACCACATGGGTTTTGTCTTGGGGTTGCATGAAGACATGCAATATATTCAGGTTTTCGTTGCATGAGGACATGCAACATATTGAGTGTGGGGGTGTATTGGGCCGTGAATACAACCACTTTGTAACACTTATTTCATCCATTTTTACTCTTCTCTATTATATCATTTGTTATAATTTATCATTTAAATCCATTTTATAAATGATTTATGCTCTTATGGATGAAAATTATTTATCTTCCTTTATTTCTAATAAATTGATTATTATGAATTATTTTATCAATGATAGTTTTAATAAGTTAGTTATAACATTATTCACCATTTTTAGCCTCCAAGATAATTTCAGATTGAAGATTTGATCATTAAAAGTGCCAACTCAGAAACGCGCTGGAATAAGGAGTGACAGTTTTGCGGTTGAGATTCTGAGCAAATGAAGACGAATCTGGAAAATCCGGAACATGGGTTTTGTCCAGAACGGACCCAATTAACTTTAACAAAGAACGGTTTGCCTAAATTCGGCCTGTGTTGAGAGAGTCGCAGAGTTCTTTGAGCACGATTTTCTCAGATCTGTGGTTGCGGCCGTCCTCCAAATCTCAGCTAAAAAGCCAAATTCGACTTGCTGTTGTGGAAAGATGGATGTAAATCTATTTTCTTGTTGATCAATTGGTTGGAAGAAATCCAATATTGTTATGGGAGATTGTATTTACTATTCAATTTCTCCTCCTTCTGATTATAAAAGGAGAAGCATGTATTATGTATGGAAACGGAGAGATTTTCCTTATTATGATTGCAGAGCTGTGCATCGGCTCTTGTTAAGAGAGTGAGGAAATTTTGTTTGTAACATGTGTCTGATTAATAAGAGATTTCTTATTCCATTTCTCAGCGTGGAGTAAAGCACGGCAACGCTTCACTTAGGTGGTTGAGGGCTTGGAAAACCCAATTGGAGCGATACTGCTTCATTTTGTATTTCTATTATATTATTTCTATTGTTACGTATGCGATTTCGATTCTTGTCTCTTTCATTTATAAATTAGTTTAGTGATTGCTGTGTGACTGTCGACAGAATTAAAGCATTGCTTGGTTATGAATTGTAGTTACTGTTCATTTTACGCTGTTGTATATTATCCCCTTGGTTTGATTTCTGCGTGGTTTGTTCATTATTTTTATTTGATTATTTGATATGCTTTACAAGTTCATATTATATGCTCTGTTCGAAGTTTGAATCATTGAGGTTTCTACAGATCGAATTGTATGTTAACTCTGCATCAAGTTATTTATCCTTTCAAGAGTTAATCGCATATCCTTACTGTTATGTTACAGAGATGTTATACTAAACGTTTGTGTGGTGTGCGTTTATGATTTATCAATACTGTTCTACCATTCATTCGTTGTATTGCTGTTCCATTAACGTGATCTGTGTAAATCGCCTTTAGAGTAACAGAATGTTCTTTGATTGCAAGGAGTGTATAGATTGAGTTTGATTATAATAGCGGGACTTAGTTATTCGAATTCTTTGTTCCATTCGATTTTTTTCTATTCATTCTTTTGTTGTTGTTGGTCTTTGTTGTTCTGTTACTGCGTTTGTGTGAGAGACAATCTAAGGCTGTAGTGAGCTTTGGCATTCACTGTCTAGCTCCCAGACCCGTGGTCTATGCTCTAATTTCCTTTCCATCAGTTTCCGAAGGGATGGGTTATCGCTGCCGAACCCTTGACTGACACATTGCTTATTTTTCCGAATGCATGATTGAAGTCTTAAAGTGCTTTGTTGTAAGTAGATTTTATTTCCGGCTTTCATTTACTTTTGGATTTTAAGCACTATACTGCAAAACATTACTCTTGAGTAAATAGCCGCCTCAGACTGAGTACACTCTTGAAACAAAAAGTCGTCCCTGGGTTGACAATTAATGTGAGGTAATTAGGAGTTACAAAGACACCTTTTATCGCTCCACATATCTTGAAACTCCTACTTCATACCATGGAGAACATTGCAACATGCCTCAAGGAGATGAGGCATAAAGGGGATTCTATAGGGTTCTTCCATGAGGCAAGCACGAGCACTTCTTCTGGCATGGAGCATTCAGCTGTGCAAAAATGCTCTACCATGCCTTCATTCCTATCTGGCGAAGATAAGGAGGAAACCCTAGGAAATTATTTTGAGGAATATGAATCCCAATCTCAAAGGTTCAAAGAACACTTGAGCTTTCAGGAGTTTTGTCGGATCAAGGATGGGAGGAGAGTTAATCCTCATCAAAAGAAGGGAAATTTTGCAGGGATCAAACCTAGAACACAGTATGGGGAGGTTCTTCTTACCCACATATGATGGAACAACTAAGTGTACAACCAAGGCTTGGGTGGAGAAGCTGGACACTCACTTTCAGCTCAACAAGGTTTCTGGAATAGAAGCCATCAAGATAGTTGTGTTGCACTTAGAAGGGGAGGCTCATGAATGGTGGTTTCATGGATTGACCACACTTGGGAATAATCATATCACTTCATACTCAGTCTTCACCAAAATACTAGTGGAAAGATTTGATCTGAGAGATCTGAAAGTCCATTTTGTCAAGTTAACCAAGATCAAACAGGAGAGAGATCTTGAAGACTATGTTGCTAAAATATTTGCAACTTTCAATGATGGTATCCAACCTCACTATGAGCAGGAAGGTATGCATGTTTGTTGATGGGGTGGCTAAACCATTACAGGGGTTGGTCAAATCCACTAAACCAACCACTCTCCTTGAAGCTATGGAGAAAGCTAGAGACTTACAACACACCTTGCCCAGGGCAAGAACATTGCTGTAGCAGGAGACTTCTTTAGCGAAACAGAAGACAATCCTTGTTCATGATTTGAAGGAAGAATGTGTTGCAGGAGAGGCACATTATGTTCAGACCTTCTCCAAAGAAGGGGAGGAGGCCAGCGCTGTACCATCCATGGAAGAATTTTCTCCAAGAGGGGGAGCTATTGCAGCGTTAAGAGGGGTCCCAATATATCTGACCTTGAGGGTAAGAGGTACTATTATGGAGCAAAGAGTGTCTGTACTGATAGATAGTGGAGAAAATCATAATTTTATTGATGCACAGCTAGTACAGAGGAGAGATATCCACATGGAAGAGTTTGAGGGATTCTCAGTCTTGGTTCCAGGAGCTAGGACCCTGCAGTGTGCCAATTATGTTTCGGCACTATCCATTACCATGGGGACCTACACATTGACAGACCACTTCTTTGTGGTAGATATTCCAAACACCAATACCATATTGGGAGTCCAGTGGTTGATCGCTCTTGGGAGAGTTACCACTGATTGGAAGACTTTGGAGATGGAATGGACATAAGGGAAGAGTGGTTAGCGTCAGAAGATCAAGTGCATAAACACATACCCCCCTCAGGTTGTTTCAGCACACATGATGGAAGTAGATCTACGCAGTGGAGATATATAATGGGCAGTGGAGTTGCATCTATTGGAAGTAGGGGGCAAGGATTCACCAGTGCATCCAGATGTACAGTCTCTTTTGGATCGGTATTCTACAGTATTTGGAGATATTCCACCAGGGAGGCCTCTTGACCGAGGGTTTGAACACACTATTGAGTTGGAGCAAGGGATCCAAACATTAATCACCACTCTTTATAGGCACCCCAAGGCTTATAGGGATGAGATTGAAAGGGCCATCCAAGAGCTGCTAGTTCTAGGACACATTAGGCCTATTACTAGTCCTTTTGCTTCTGCAGTGTCTTGGTAAAGAAGAAGGATGGCACATTGAGGATGTGCATTGATTATAGAGCCTTGAACAAGAAGACCATGAAGAACAGGTACCCCATACCCAGGATCGATGAACTAATGGATGAGTTGAGGGGATATAAATACTTCTCCAAGATTGATTTGAGATCCGGGTATCATCAAATCAAGGTGAGGGATCAAGATATCCCCAAGACAACGTTCAGATGTCACTACGAGAATTTTGAGTTTTTGGTGATGCCCTTTGGATTGACCAATGCCCCAATAAATTTACAACCTTGCATGAACCACATATTCTTTGTGGTCATTTGATAAAGTTTGTATTGGTCTTCTTTGATGATATTCTTATCTACAGCCACACTTGAGAGGCACATCTACAACATATTGAGATAGTTTTACATATTCTCAAGGAGCAACAATTCTATGCCAAGCTCTCCAAATGTGAATTTGGCCTCACAAAGATGTTGTATTTGGGATACATCATAGGAGTGGATGGAGTGAGGGTGCATGAGGAGAAGATCTGGACTATCAGAGATTGGCTTGAGCCCAGAAATGTCACAGAACTCCGGGGGTTTGTTGGCATATGCACTTATTACCGGAAGTTTGTGAAAGGGTTCTCACAACTAGTAGCACCACTCACAGACTTGACCAAGAAGGGAGCTTTCCATTGGACACCTACAGCGCAGAGGGATTTTGATAAGCTCAAAGAGGTAATGAGTAGTTGTCCTGTATTGGTTTTGCCTGATTTTTCTCAACCTTCTATTCTAGAATGTGATGCATCAGGTGAAGGAATTGGAGCAGTCTTGATGCAAGGAGGGCATCCTATAGCCTTTGAAAGCAGGAAGTTACTTCCTCATGAAAGGTTATACCCCATCGATGATAGAGAAACGTTGGCTATCATGCATGCATTAGGCAAGTTTCGGTAGTACTTGGTGGGAATAAGTTCAAGGTGAAGACTGATCATAACAGTCTTAGATTCTTCCTTGAACAGAAGAAACTCCACGAGAGACAATAGAAGTGGGTGAGAAAAGTCCAAGCATATGACTTTGACATAGAGTATATCAAGGGGAAGAGCAATGTGGTGGATGATTCTCTATCTAGGAGGCCTACATTGCTATCCTTGAGGGGCATGGATGCAGATTGGAAGGCTCAACTTTTAGTTGAGTATTCCAAACATGACTTTTCATGTGAGATACTTGATGGAGTGGTATTGGATGAGAGGTATAGGGTGGTGGATGAGATCATATATTACCGGGACCGGATCTTCTTGGCTAATAATTCCAAGCTCAAGGAGAATATATTACTAGCATCACATGGTTCCCCACTTGCAAGGCATCAAGATTTCACAAAGACTTATAGGGCCATAAGAGAGAGATTCTCATGGAAGGGTCTCAAAGAGGATGTGCTCCAACATGTCAAGGAGTGCACAATTTGTCAGCAGAACAAGGGAGAGCACACCCACCCTGCTGGGTAATTGAAGCCACTACCTATTACGGATGGGAAGTGGGAAATCATCTCTATGGACTTCATCACCGGCCTACTGACAGTACAGGGTAAGGATTGTATCTTTGTAGTTGTTGATAGACTAACAAAGTACTCTCGTTTCTTTGCCATTTCTGCACATTATACTGCTTCACAAGTAGTTGAGATTTTCTTCAGAGATGTATTTAGACTCCATGGTCTCCCAATGACCATAGTGAGTGATCGGGACAACCGCTTCATGGGTGGCTTTTGGCAAGAAATTTTCCAGTTAGTGGGGACTGATTTGACACCAAGCACTAGCTATCACCCACAAACCAATGGATAGACCGAGATAGTGAACAAGTGGCTGGAAGGCTACTTGAGAAACTATGTTGCAGTATAACAGAGGGCTTGGTTGCAATGGCTCCACTTGGGAGATTATTGTTGCAACACTACTCACCATATTTCTATTGGTATGAATCCATTTCGGGCCTTATATGGGTATGAGGCACTCTCATTTGCTGATGTTATGTTTGGGCCAAGTAAGGCTCCAAGAGAAAAGGAATGGATTCAAGAGAATCAGGACATACTTAGAGCCCTCAAAGATAACATTGCTAGTGCCCAGAACCAGCAGAAGATATATGCAGACCGTGGTCGAGTAGCGAGATAGTTTGAGGTGGGAGATCTAGTTTGTCTACATCTTCAACCTTATAAACAGTCTACACTCAAGGAGAAGGGAGTTGAGAAGCTCAAACCACGTTTCTATGGGCCATACAAGGTGATCAATTGTGTCGGTAAGGTAGCATATGAGCTGGAGCTTCCTAAGGGAGGCAAGATCCACAATATTTTTCATGTCTCTTGCCTCAAAAAGGCCATTGGGAGGAATTTAGTTTCCAACATGGATCTCCCCCCCATTGATGATGAGGGCCACCTAATTTTGCTGCCAGAAGCAATCTTAGACACAAGGTAGAGGTAGCTAAGAAGCAGAGTTATCAAGGAATATCTAATTCGATGGAGGAATATACCAGATGAGGATGCCACTTGGGAGGGAGAGAAGATCTTGTAGCATCCTTATTTACTGTTGCTTGAGGGAAAGAAACTTTTGAGCGGGGAGGACTGTCATATTCCCAATTAGCTATTGCTAGTTGGAATATTATAATTGCTCCATTTTTGTAGTTAGAAGGATAAAAGGGAAATAAAACAATCCCAATGTGAAAATGGATCAGATTAGGAGGGAAAATAAAGCCACCTTGGTGTGAAAGGGGGAAATACAGGTGAACTAGATCCAGTTGACCAAGTCAACAACGCTGCTATAAGAGGAGGGAAACCAGCAAGGACAACGCAATTTTTAAGTAGGGATCTTTCATAGGAAGTCACCTCATTAATGAGTGGGGTCAGGGGTGAGGAGGCTCACCAAGGATAAGAAGAAGGGGATAGCAGCAAGGAAGGCATTCAGTATTCAACTATATTTGGTCTTTTGACTACTTGCATGCTTCAGTTGTTTAGCTGTGGTTGCGGCATTGTTTAGTGCAGGGGATTCTCATGCAGGAATTCTATCCTCTTCTTTGGATCAACTTATTTAAGGGATCTAAAGGGAAGGTTATGAGCTTTAATTCCATCATCTAACTTAGGTTCAATTAGTCATCAACATCTACAGTGGAGTCTCTTTCAGAAACTGCGTCTTTTATGCAGGTGCATCAGTAGCAGGGTT
Source organism: Pinus albicaulis (assembly GCA_034641835.2). NCBI lineage: Eukaryota > Viridiplantae > Streptophyta > Pinopsida > Pinales > Pinaceae > Pinus > Pinus albicaulis. The sequence goes on from CM076570.1 coordinate 1,546,568,405, forward strand.
GAATCCCTTGATTTTGTGCTAGTGTTTGAGGAGGAGGTGTCTATTTCTCTCCGGAAAGTCTAATAAGGAGGGCCTTTGGCCATTTTATGTATTGATCAGCTCTTTCATGTTATATTCAGTCATATCAAATACAGAGTTGCAGTAGACTGCATTATTTTGTGCAGTACTGCTTTTTATACTTGTGTAATGCTGGAAACCCTTGCCCGGGTGTCTTATTTCTTGTGTAAAAGAGGTTAAACCTCCATTTCTTGGCTCTATGATTAATTTAACCTCCAGATCAGTATTGATTCATCATTTTCTGTAGAAACCCTCATGTGAATTACACTACTGCAGTCTTCAGAAATTCTGTTGTTGAAAGTCATGGGATCAGGGTGTTTTTAAGCTGTATTGAGCTGAGGAGATCTGTTTAATGTAGCTAGGATGATTTTTTTTATGCCATTTGGTATCCAAGTCATATACAACATATATAAGAGGATCCAGGTCCTATTTCATGTTTTTATAGCATAATTTTCTGAATACAACGTTTTCACTGTCCAGAGTGCAGTTATTCCTAAAAAGAAATATTACAGATCTGAGACTAAAAAGTGGTGAAACTTTCAAACTAAACTACTTCATCATCAATATTTTAGGGCATTTTCCTTGGCTTTCAAATTTTAATGAATTATTTCAAACTAGCTGAAAACTGAAAACTGAAATAAGCTGAAATTCTACCTACTTATTCTAATCAGCTGTCCAAATACTGGTTAAGTAAAATGAAATAGCCAATGCAACCATTCAAGAATTATGTAATTTGATAGATTTTGTTGCATTTGCTTGTTTATTATCAAAATTTTAATTCTACAACCTTTTAGAAACTTGTCAACAAATGAGAGGATAAGGAAATACTTGATTTCCTTTGTTGACTCTCGAAACTTTTCAAAAGGATCTTCTAAGATATATACACCAATTTTTAATTGATATAAAAACTGTACATCTTTTCTGGATGACCTCCATGCCATGAGACTAAATTGTCATTTTCATCTTTATCTCCCTGTAAAATTTCAGATAAGTTTTGTGATGATATTCCTACTGATTTTAATGTTTGACTGCTAAAACCTTTATCATCTTGATTCTGAAATTCATAGTTAGTTAATGGAGAAAGGCTTTGAATGCATTCATTATCCAACATATCTGTTATTGGATCATGAAAAACTTTGAAATATTGTTGACATTTATATATGGGTTTTAATGGAACATCATAGACTTCTAGGGGTTTTTCATCCTTTAAAAACTGAAACGCTTTAGAGCATAGTGGTATAGAACTTTCTTTCAAAATTTCTGAACTTTCTTCTTCACTTCCATATTTGATGTGTATTGTCTGATCACTATATTTGAGCTACTCTAACTGAGCTTCCTCATCCCACAAACTAACTAGTGATTGCTCTGTGAAGTTAGCTTGAATTCAGAGAACATAATTATCATCATAATGATCATACCTAGGCAAATATTCAGAAGAAGCAATGTCATCAATTATACACATTAGATCAGCAGATTGATTTTCTAGTAATCCTGATACATCTTGATTAGATTGGCTACATTCTATTTTAAGGTCATCATTTTGACCAATAGGAGTGCTATTAGGCAATGGACCTTTTTGGGAAGGTAGAACAACATCAGCATCAGCCTGTTCTTCTGTTTCTTCATGGATAAAAACTTTAATACATACATCAAAATTAGAATAAGTAGAAATAATTCCTTCATTATGTAAATATTTTGAGGATGGTTGCATGTTTAGAAGCAAATTGATTTCTTCTTCGGTGAGGGTGGGTGGGAATCTTTGAATTTTTAGATTTGAATAACAATTGTTTTTTCTCTTATGTAAAAACTGATCATGAGGTTGAATATTTTCTTTAAATTCATTCAAAAAATTATATGAAACATCATTTGTTACTATAGAGGGGCTTTGTGGATCTTTATTCATCTCCTGATCTATTTCATCTTTGATTAAATCCTCTTGATTATCATGACACTTAACTTGAGAATGAAAGTTATGGACCGTCTAATAAATCAGATGCCAATTTCCTAAATCTTTATCAATATTTTCAAGGTAATGTATGAGATCTTCATTTTGATCACAATAATTTTCAGCTAATGATAAAGATGGGAAATATTTTTTGTAATGCTCATAAAATACCTTGTGAAAATCCTTAAAATAAAATAAACTAGCAGGTTTGAGAGCTTCATACCATTCCCTTGCTTGTCCTTCTAAGGTTACCATGAATATATTCATGAGACAATCCTCATGCCAATCACCCTTCAATCTCCATGAGTGTATATGAAATTTAATGATATGTAACAAAGGATCATCAATATTCTCATCTTGAAACATAGGAAGATTTTTATCCCAATTTACCTTTGGTAGTTTATGTGGAAATCAAGGTATGTGATCTATGTTCATTGGAGCATACCTGCATTTTATTCTTGGTTCATCTTGTAAATTAGTCATAAATAAGGGCCACTATATCTATACAACCAAGCTATATCCTTTTACCAGTGGAGTCTTAGATTTGATTTTTTAAAAATTTATTTGGAGTTGGAATCGCCAGGTGGATGATTTTAACCTTTGTGTGTCTGATTAATGTCCACCATCATAGATCTGATCTGAACCTATAAAATATTTCTAAAGAAAATTTTAGTCTTCTCCATCGGAGTCGCTAATATGTTATCACTCAGTAATTTCTCCAGGTTCAAGAAAGAAATAGTCTGAGGTAACCACAAACCTACTTCAAACTCTAGGATCTAGCCTTCCTAGGGTTCAGAGAGGGCTCTCTCTTTAAAGTTTAACTTTGTTTTAAATTGTGAATATTAGGCTAGCTATGAAAATTTTGGTTTGGTTTTTTTGGAATTGATGGGAAAATTTCACTTGGAGATATAGATAGAGGGAAATATACTTGTCCATTGGGCTATGGAGTCTAAGTCAAGCTAACAGAACTGGGATCAAGGCCTAAAAGGTCAAATGTATTTAGGGAAAGATATATAACCCTTGGAGATCATGGGAAATTAGTTTTATGAGGTGGTATGATCGGGATAAAGGGAACTTAAGGATTCTTTGATTTGGAAAAGGGAAGTAGTAGATAGAGGTCAAACGGGAGAGGGAGCAATTAAGGGTTCCCTACACTGGAAATCAGAAGAAAACAAAGAAATGATAACTAGTTAAAAACAAGGTGTTATTAACATGTCCTTTATTAATACTCCTAGTTATACATTCATATTTAGAATTAAAACATAGATGTATGAATGTAACACAGAAGAATAACAATGACAAGTTATAGAGAGTACTTCACTCCAGATAGCTTATCACAGGGATCCTGAAGTATGATGCCAATTAGTTGATCCAGTCTGCTACTCAAAATAGTAATCCAAAGCCTTAAAGTCAAGAAAATATCTATAATAATCTCCAGCAATTTTATTCCACCAAAATAATTCAAAGAGTGAAGTATTTATACAAATTCTAAACTAGAATATCTTGAAAAAATATCAAGATTGCTTTACAAATATCTCCAACTGTTTTACATAAATAGAACTTAACTAAATGACACTAAAAAATAATGCATCTATTTGGCACTACTTTTTATGGATAGGTGATGACAAAGAGGAGAATTCGAATTTGATCTCAACTCTTAGTTGATGATGAGGCATCCAAGTCACTAACTGTCTCCTATCTTTGTGCATTCTGCTCCAGCAATTCTGCAAACTTGGGGTCCAATGATACCATTTTATTTCTCAATACGAAAGATATATGTAAAAAGTGAAAGAGGTTATTGTAAATAAATATGTTTTTGAGATAAATCTCTCTCAGTTCCCTAAAATTCTTCTCCAGATGTTCACAATAGGCTTTGCAAAATGATGTATAAACTGAGTTTTTCACAGTCTGAAAAATAGGTTGTAAATATGTGCATGTATCTCTCATTCTGTAATACCTATGCAAAAAGTGAGATATTTTTTGTAGATGGGTCTCTTAGGAAAAAAACCATCTTTCAGTTTTGTGAGATGTATTTCTGATTGGCCACAGTATTCTTTGCAAACTGATGACTTAACAAGAATTTTCTGTAAAATGTGCTTTCACATATTGTTTAATATTTCCAAACTCATAATGGCTGTTAGAAAATAAAGAGAGGTTTTTGTATTTGGAGATCTTAGGAACATAAACCTCCTTCAGTTTTGCAAAATTAAACTTGGATTGGTCACAATAGTTTCTGAAAAACAATGAATTTAAACAGGAAATTTCTGCAAAAATGTCCCGTCTTGCTCCGTTTTCATCTTTTAACCTTATTGTTCTTTTAACTGTTTTTACTTTCACTTTGGATAAAATTCAATGTTGTTGAAAGTATTTTCATATTTATTTACCATTTACTGCCTCTGTATTTACTTTCACTCTTTTACCTTGACTACTTTGTTTTCACTGTCCCTGTGAATTCTAATTTCACTTTTAACATTCACTTTTATGAATGCCCTGTTTTAATCTTTACATTAAGATGCTCTTTTATCTTTCACAGGATGATTGTTATTTAAATCTGATGCCTGGAATATCTAAGGAAAATCCTTTGAATCCATTTCCTTGTGATTTCTTGGAATAAAACAGATCCTTAACTAGTATTGAGATTGTTTTATCAAAATTTTTCTTTTGCTAATAACTTGCAAAAATCAAACAATTCATTATTGAAATCGAGGTCTGCAAGGAGGGATTATGGCTTTGATGAATTGGGAAAACTTGTGGAATGAATTTTGACTCTGGAGGTTTAACTCTGTTGGCACTGAGTAATTGAGTGTAACAGTTAGGGATTCTGAATATTGGTAAAAGAGTTTGAATCTTTCAAAGGGTTTCTATAACAAATCCGTTCTTTGAAGGCAAATATAGTTCTTTATGTGGGCAAATAGGGTTTATGGCTATCAATTTCACAGGAAACTCTTTTTCAAATAACAAGAAGGTTGATTTTTCCAAGGAGTACCTGTTCTTGCAGGTATATGGTCTTTAAACGGGTTCTGAGGCACCGGATAAGTTTCTGATGGCTTTGGAGGTTTCATGAAATGAACTGAAGCTTCCAGTGGTCTTGAAAATAGCTGTAATGGCTTTTCTGGTTTCTTTTGAGAGTGAAAACAATGTACAGGTAGCTTTGTTTTCTTCAATTGGGATGAATTAACGCACAGAAAATGGAGAACATGGTTTAATGGGCGCATATGGAGTTTATTAGGTGCTTTTAGGTTTAGAATAGCCTGTAATCAATGGCGGTCACATTATATAGTGGGTGGTTTTGGTTTTTGAAGAGAAGAAACCATAGGTGGTTTATCGTGTGCCTACCGAGCGGTAAGCTGTTTTAACATCAACGAACGTGATCGAATGAGGGAAGGCCACGTGGAGGAGCGAGAAATGAATGAAACCACCCATTTCACGTGGCTTTAGCTTTTGAAGGGTCGAGCATCTTTTTCACGCGATATCAAGTTTTGTCCGTCAGATCTAGGAGTTTAAAGCGAACGGCCGTGATTTTTTTGGGATTTGCATCGGAATGGGAGGTGGGACCAGGCTTATTATATGCGCGGATGGGTTATAACTTTTAGGATTAAACGTGAAATACGTTTAAACATTAGTTAATAGGCTGGCGGGGAATGACTTAAAACTTCATAAAAATGTGTTTTTTAATAAAGTTTTCAGTTCGGGCTTTATAAAAATAGGCGGGGGTAATGTTTTATACATTAATTAAAACAATCGCAAATGTTTTAATTAGACATGTGGGTGCGGTATCATATTATATAGTTTTATCAAATGCACTCAACATTTGTTTAAACTACATGGGGCGGGATATTTAAATAGCGATAGGTTTAGACCAAGGGGTTTGTAGGGTGGGGTTTATTTGTGCACATGTGATATATTAACTTGGTCTAAACTTAAAATAATGGGTTTTGGGGGCTAATTTAAACATAAGGGTTTTAACATATAGGGGAGGGTAAATTAGGGATTTAATAAAAATAGGTTAAAAGTTAATATGAAAAGGGTAGTGAAATGGAAAAGACATGGATTATCTCTAAGTAAAGTGTAAAAATAAAGCATTGCTTATTTTTTATATTACTTCACTAATACTTAGGATAAATGTATTTTGAGGGTTTTATGAATGATTTTGAAGGGAATGAAATTAATTATTTTAGGGTTACAATTTTACTAAGTAAGAATGTGTCTTTACTTAGGAAAAAGGGGTTTTGATTTTATGAATGAAGGGTAAATGCTGAGAAACGTGGGTTTAATGTAGGAATTCAATATTTTTTAACTGACCAGTCATCGAGCCTTGGGTCCGATCCCAACAAAATTCAGAGAAATGCTCTGAGCCTATTTGAATGATAGCTTAGAATACTGAATACTTATAGGGGAGGGGAAAATAGTGATTTTTCTTGATGATGCTTTATTACATGCTTGCTCAACTGCTTTCTACCTACCCATGTTTATTTCTAACATTTTGTCTTCATTTTTTAGGTGCATGTAGGCTTGCAACCTCAAAACATTTTTCTTTCAAAGCATAAAACTATCTAAGTCTACCTTATTTCATCCGAGGGCTCAGATTAAAATATTGAGCTCCTCATTATTTTCTACCTATCTACTGATCTGTCAAGTTTAAATTGTTTGACAAATATTTATTCTCTATCTAAACATGAAATTGAAAACATTAAAGTTAGGATTAAACTGTCTAACTGATCATGGATTATGGCATTTATTGACACTTTGCACATAATCATTATTCTTACAAGAAAAGTAAAAGTAGTGGCCTTTGGACTTGCCCACTTTCATGTCTTATTATATCTCTAATTCTTTTGGGGTTTATATTTTTCTAAGTCCTTTGATCTTTCTTTTAAGATTTTTTACCCTCTTTTTTCATTTTTTATTATTTTTCATTTTTTTCGAAATATGGGAAAACAACTTGTAGAAAGCAATGTATGTTCATATTTACAAGACTATCAAAGTCAATTCAAAAATTATGAATCCTATATTTATAGGACCCTAACACCGGCTTCACATGGGAATGGCATCTCCTTGTGAGATGTCAAGAACACCATCGACTAGTAGCTTGATCCATTGGGCTAATCCCAAACATGCATATGTTGTGACTGAAAACTCTTGAACTGAATTTACACCTTTTTCTGCAAACTGAAATCTGATCTGAGACTAAAAAGTGGTGCAACTTTCAAACCAAACTACTTCATCATCAATATTTTAGGGCCTTTTCCTTGGCTTTCAAATTTTAATGAATTATTTCAAACTAGCTGAAAACTGAAAACTGAAATAAGCTGAAATCCTACCTACTTTTTCTAATGAGCAGTCCAACTGCTGGTTAGGTAAAATGAAATAGCCATTGAAACCATTCAAGCATTATGTGCTTTGATATATTTTTTTGCATTTGCTTGTTGATTAACAAAACTGTAGTTCCGCAACCTTTTAGAAACTTGTCAACAAATGAGAGGATAAGGAAATACTTGATTTCCTGTGTTGACTCTAGAAACTTTTCAAAAGGATCTTCCAAGATATATACAACAATGTTTAATTAATCTAAACAACTGTACATCTTTTCTGGATGACCTCCATGCCATGAGACTAAATTGTGATTTTCATATTTATCTCCTTGCAAACTTCTAGATAAGTTTTGTGATGATATTCCTACTGATTTTAATGTTTGACTACTAAAACCTTTATCATCTTGATTCTGAAACTCATAGTTAGTTAATGGAGAAAGGCTTTGAATGCATTCATTATCCAACATATCTGTTATTGGATCATGAAAAACTTTGAAATATTGTTGCCATTTATATATGGGTTTTAATGGAACTTCATAGATTTCTAGGGGTTTTTCATCCTTTAAAAACTGAAACGCTTTAGAGCATAATGGTATAGAAATTTCTTTCAAAATTTCTGAGCTTTCTTCTTCACTCCCATATTTGATGTGTATTGTCTAATCACTATATTTGAGTTGCTCTAACTAAAATTCCTCATCCCACAAACTAGCTAGTGATTTCTCTGTGAAGTTAGCTTGAATTTGGAGAACATAATTATCATCATACTGATCATACTTAGGCAAATCTTCAGATGAAGGAATGTCATCAATTATACACATTAGATGAGCAGATTGATTTTCCAGTAATCCTGATATATCTTGATTATATTGGCCGCATTCTATTTGAAGGTCATCATTTTGATCAATAGGAGTGCTATCATGTAATGGGCCTTTTTGGGAGGGTAGAACAACATCAACATCAGCTTATTCTTATGTTTCTTGATGGATAAAAACTTTAGTACATACATCAACATTAGAATAAGTAGAAATAATTCCTTCATTATGTAAATATTTTGAGGATGGTTGCATGTTTAGAAGCAAATTGATTTCTTCTTCGGTGAGGGGGGGTGGAAATATTTAAATTTTTAGATTTGAATAACAATTGTTTTTTCTCTTATGTAAAAACTGATCATGAGGTTGAATATTTTCTTTAACTTCATTCAAAAAATTATATGAAACATCGTTTTTTACTATAGAGGGGATTTTTGGATCTTGATTCATCTCCTGATCTATTTCATCTTTGATTAACTCCTCTTGATTATCATGACACTTAACTTGAGAATGAAATTTATGGACCGCTTCTAATAAATCTTCAGGATGCCAATTTCCTAAATCTTCACCAATATTTTAAAGGTAATGTATGAGATCTTCAGCTTGATCACAACAATTTTTAGATAATGATAAATATGGAAAATCTTCTTTGTAATGCTCATAAAATACCTTATGAAAATCCTTTAAAGAAAATAAACTAGCAGGTTTGAGAGCTTCATACCATTCCCTTTCTTGTCCTTCTAAGGTTACCATGAATAGCTTCATGAGAAAATCCCCATGCCAATCATCCTTCAATCTCCATGAGTGTATATGAAATTTAATGAGATGTAACAAAGGATCATCAATATTCCAATCTTGAAACATAGGAAGATCTTTATCCCAATTTACCTTTGGTAGTTTGTGTGGAAATCCAGGTATGTGATCTCTGCTCATTGGAGCATACCTATGTTTTATTCTTGGGTCATTTTGTAAATTAGTCATAAATAAGGGCCACTGTATCTATACAACCAAGCTAGATCCTTTTACCTGTGGAGTCTTAGATTGATTTTTTAAAATTTATTTGGAGTTCGAGTCACCAGGTGGATGATTTTAACCTTTGTGTGTCTAATCAATGTCCACCATCATAGATCAGATCTGAACCTGTAAAATATTTCTGAAGAAATTTTTTGTCTTCCCTAGCAAAGTCACCAATATGTTATCACTCAGTAATTTCTCCAGGTTCAAGAAAGAAATAGTCTGAGGTAACCACAAACCTAATTTAAACTCTAGGATCTAGCCTTCCTAGGGTTCAAAGAGGGCTCTCTCTTTAATGTTTAATTTTTTTTTAATTTGTGAATATTAGGCTAGCCATGAAAGTGAAATTTTGGTTTGGTTTTGTTGGATTTTGTGGGAAAATTTCACTTGGAGAGATAGATAGAGGGAAATCTACTTTTCCATTGGGCTATGGAGTCTAAGTCAAGCTAACATAACTGGGATCAAGACCTAGAATGTCAAATGTCTTCAGGGAAAGATAGATAACCCTTGGAGATCATGGGAAATTGGTTTTGTGAGGTGGTATGATCAGGATAAAGGGCACTTAAGGATCCTTTGATCCAGAAAAGGGAAGTAGTAGATAGAGGTCAAACGGGAGAGGGAGCAATTAAGGGTTCCCTACATCGGAAATCAGAAGAAAACAAAGAAATGATAACTAGTTTAAAAAGGGTGCTATTAACATGTCCTGTAGTAATACTCCTAGTTATACATTCAGATTTAGAATTAAAACAAAAATGTATGCATGTAACAAAGAAGAATAACAATGACAAGCTTTAGGAGTACTTCACTCTAGATAGATTATCACAGGGATCCTAAAGTATGATGCCAAGTAGTTGATCCAATCTGCTACTCAAAATAGAAATCCAAAGCCTTAAAGTCAACTAAATATCTATAATATTCTCCAGTAATTTTATTCCACCAAAATACTTCAAAGAGTGAAGTATTTATACAAATTCTAAACTAGAATATCTTGAAACAATATCAAGATTGGTTTACAAATATCTCCAATTGTTTTACATAAATAGAACTTAAGTAAAGGACACTCAAAACTAATGCATCTATTTGGAACTATTTTTTATGGATACTATATGACAAAGAGGAGAATTCAAATTTGATCTCAACCCTTAGTTGATGATGAGGCATCCAAGTCACTAATTGTCTCCTTTCTTTGTGCATTCTGCTCCAGCAATTCTGCAAACTTAGGGTCCAATGATACCTTTTTATTTCTCAATCCGAAATAGATATGTAAAAATTGAAAGAGGTTATTGTAGATAAATATGTTTTTGAGACAAACCTCTCACAGTTCCCTAAAATTATTCTCCAGCTATTCACAATATGCTCTGCAAAAATATAACTAAGTTTTTCACAGTCTGAAAAATAGGCTGTAAATATGTGCATGTATCTCTCATTCTGTAATACCTATGCAAAAAGTGAGATAGTTTTTGTAGATGGGTATTTTAGGAACAAAAAACTCCTTCAGTTTTGTGAGATGTATTTCTGATTGACCACAGTCTTCTCTACAAACTGATGACTTAACAAGACTTTTATGTAAAAAGCGCTTTCACATATTGTTTAATATCTCCAAACCCATAATGGTTGTTATTAAAGAGAGAGAGGTTTTTGTAGTTGGAGATCTTAGGAACATAAAAATCCTTCAGTTTTGAAAAATTCATCTTGGATTGGTCACAATATTTTATGCAAAACATTGAATTTAAACAAGAAATTTCTACAAAAATGTCCCTTCTGGCTCCTTTTTCATCTTTTAACCTTACTATTGTTTTAACTGTTTTTACTTTCACTTTGGATAAACATCATTGTTGTTGAAATTATTTTCATCTTTATTTACCATTTTCTGCCTCTGTATTTACTTTTATTGTTTTACCTTGACTTTTCTGTTTTCACTATCTCTGTGAATTCTTATTTCACTTTTAACATTCACTGTTATGAATGCCCTGTTTTAATCTTTACATTAAGATGCTCTTTTATCTTTCACAGGATGATTGTTCTTTAACTCTAATGCCTGTAATCTTTAAGGAAAATCCTTTGAATCCATTTCCTTGTGATTTCTTGGAATAAAATAGATCCTTAACTAGTATTGAGATTATTTTATCCAAATTTTTCTTTTGCTAATAACTTTCAAAAATTAAAAAATTCATTAATGAAATCGAGATCTGCAAGGAGGGATTATGGCTTTGATGAATTGGGAAAACCTGTGGAATGAATTTTGACCCTGGAGGTTTAACTCTGTTGGCACTGAGTAATTGAGTGTAACAATTAGGGATTCTGAATATTGGTAAACGAGTTTGAATCTTTCAAAGGGTTTCTACAGCAAATCCATTATTTGAAGGCAAATATAGTTCTTTCTATGGGAAAACAGGGTTTATGGCTATCAATTTCATAGGAATTTTTTTTTCAAATAACAAGAAGGTTGATTTTTCCGAGGAGTGTCTGTTCTTGCAAGTGTATGGTCTTTAAACATGTTCTGAGGCATCATATAAGTTTCTGATGGCTTTGGAGGTTTCTAGAAATGAACTGAAGCTTCCAGTGGTCTTGACAGCAGTTGTAATGGATTTTCTGGTTTCTTTTGAGCGTGAAAACAATGTACAGGTAGCTTTGTTTTCTTCAATCGGGATGAATTAACACACAGAAAATGGAGAAAAGGGTTTAATGGGCGCATATGGAGTTTATTAGGCGCTTTTAGGTTTAGAATAGCTTGCAATAAATGGAAATCACATCGGATAGTGGATGGTTTTGGTCTTTGAAGAGAAGAACCCACAGGTGGTTTATCGCGTGCCTATCGAGCGGTAAGTTGTTTTAAATTCAACGAACACGATCGAATGAGGGAAGGCCACATGGAGGAGGGAGAAATGGGTGAAACCACCCATTTTGCGTGGCTTTGACTTTTGAAGGGTCAGACATCTTTTTCACACGATATCAAGTTATGTTCGTCAGATCTAGGAGTTTAAAGCGAACGGTCATTATTGTTTCGGGAGTTTCATCGGAATGGGAGGTCGGACTGGGTTTATTATATGCGCGGATGGGTTATAAGTTTTAGGATTAAACGTGAAATACGTTTAAACCTTAGTTAATAGGTTGGCAGGGAATGACTTCAAACTTCATAAAAATGTGTTTTTTAATAAAGTTTTCGGTTCGGGCCTTATAAAAATAGGCGGGGGTAATGTTTTATGCATTAATTAAAACAATCGCAAATGTTTTAATTAGACATGTGGGTGCGGTATCATATTATATATTTTAATCAAATGCACTCAACATTTGTTTAAACTACATGGAGCGGGATATTTAAATAACGATAGGTTTAGACCAAGGGGTTTGTAGGGTGGGGTTTATTTGCACACATGGGATATATTAACTTGGTCTAAACTTAAAATAATGGGTTTTGGGGGTTAATTTAAACATAAGGGTTTTAATATATAGGGGAGTGTAAATTAGGGATTAAATAAAAATAGGTTAAAAGTTAATATGAGAAGGGTAATGAAATGGAAAAAACACATATTATCTCTAAGTACAAAAATAAAGCATTGCTCATTTTTTATATTACTTCACTAATACTTAGGATAAATGTATTTTGAGGGTTTTATGAATGATTTTGAGGGGAATGAAATTAATTATTTTAGGGTTACAATTTTACTAAGTAAGAATGTGTCTTTACTTAGGAAAAAGGGGTTTTGATGTATGAATGAAGGGTAAATGCTGAGAAATGTGGGTTTAATGTAGGAATTCAATATTTTTTAACTGACCAGTCATCAAGCCTTGGGTCCGGTCCCAACAAAAGTCAGAGTAATGCTCTGAGCCTATTTGACTGATAGCTTAGAATACTGAATACTTATAGGGGAGGGGAGATTAGTGATTTTTCCTGATGATGCTTTATTACATGCTTGGTCAACTACTTTCTACCTACCCATGTTTATTTCTAACATTTTTTCTTCATTTTGTAGGTGCATTTAGGATTGCAACCTTAAAACATTTTTCTTTCAAAGAATAAAACTATCTAAGTCTACCTTATTTCATCTGAGGGCTCAGATTAAACTGTTGATCTCCTCATTATTTTCTACCTATCTATTGATTTGTCAAGTTTAAACTATTTGAAAAATCTTTATTCTCTATCTAAACATGAAATTGAAAACATGAAAGTTAGGATTAATCTGTCTAACTGATCATGGATTATGGCATTTATTGACACTTTGAACATAATCATTATTCTTACAGGAAAAGTAAAAGTAGTGGCCTTTAGACTTACCCACTTTCATGTCTTATTTTATCTCTTTTTCTTTTGGGGTTTATATTTTTCTAAGTCCTTTGATCTCTCTTTTAAGACTTTTTACCCTCTTTTTTAATTTTTTATTATTTTTCATTTTTTTCAAAATATGGGAAAACAACTTGCAGAAAGCAAGGTATGTACATATTTACAAGACTATCAAAGTCAATTCAAAAATTATGAATCCTATATTTATAGGACCCTAACAAGACATACCAATAATAGGTTTCTCCCTTGCATAAGGAGGAGAATATAACGAAGGAAACTACGATCCAGATGGACGGTACCCAACATAAGGAGAGTTAGAATGTTGAGGGTAGCTTTGTCCATGGATGTAAAGACCAACCCTCTGCTCTATTTTGGGAATAGCCGGATGAAGAGGAGGAAATAGTATGGCATTCATAAGAGAAGTACCAGAGATTATTCTTGAATTTGATGACATGGGAGATGTACAAGGACTGGAAGCCGCACCATAAAAGGTACCAAATAATGACTGATAACTAGGTGGGACAGACGAGCCGCCATATAAATTAGTTTCTGGTGATGTTGCAAACATAGATGAGGAAGAAACACTTGATGTCTCAGCCATAGTGGTGGACATAGTTTTGGAGCTTGAATCGGCTCCAGACATGGTTGACAATCCCAACAAAGATTTTTGACAAAGATCCTTGGGTAAGCCCAAATAATCAGGTGAAGGAGGTTGCATTGTAATTTGAAGTGGGAAAAAAGGCTTGGTTATATAAAAATGAAGTCCTTCCTAATGTGATCAGAACTGGATCATGGACCAGAACGATAGTCCAAAATTAAAAGTGTTCAGAAGTGTACCAAACCTAAGTTATCGGAAATATAACTTCGTTTCAATTCAAGCGCCACGAATGGTTCGAAAAACTGACATAATATGAAGAATTTATTGCAGTTTGAAAAGTCCAGTAAACAACAAAAACTAGACTTTGACTAAGTTTGAATTGGAATTTTGGAAAATTGAAAAGAGAATATTCCAAGGAATATTCTTGGAATATTCCTCAAAATATTCCCTAGAATATTCCTTACGGTCCAATTGACATTTGGAAAGTGGCGCAATTTGAATGGGCAATGGATTGACATGTTTTAAATTAGGCCAATTACACGGTGACACGTGTACCTAAGACCATGCATTAAATTTTTTTGTGGAGCTCTAGAGGTTCGAACCATTGACCTCCCATCCGATAGCCCACCTGTGTGCCATCACGCTAATGGTAGTTCTTACCATCATAAGGTCAAAGGTTATATTTAAAGTGTATGGCATGCATGTTTGGGGGTTTGGGAGGCCAGCCTCGAAGGGCCAACCCCCCCTCCATGCGCTTGTTGGAATGGGGTTCCATAAGCTGCGTTTTTTATATAATTTCAATGTAGTAATTGGTCTTGCGTAGGGGCTTTGGGGTGGGTCAAATCCCCCAATGTTTTGTAATGGGTCAAAGGGTAGACCTAGAGTCCGCAAACCATGGTTTGTGGACCATAGGATAGCAAAGGCTACGATGATATAAATAAGATAGATAGTTGGGTCTAGAAAGGAAGAAGTAAGTTTGATTCTATGTACAAACTGTTGAGATCTATTTGGGTTGTTTTGGGTAAGGACTTCTGCTGGCTGTGTGTGTGGAGATCCTCAGTCCTGCTGTGTGCAGACCCCACTGGCTATGTGCGCGGGTGGTAACTTGGGTTTGTAATTGGGTTTTTGGATATTAATGAATGCGAAATCTACTGAAGTATATTGTTGCTATCTGAACTGGTTGTGTTTATTTCTGAAGTGCCTTTGTGTTATTTGAATAAGCTGCGAACGTACCTGCAATATATGATTTAACTGCGATTATAATTTTTTGTGGTGATAATTGCTGATGCACACGTGGATGCAAATGTGTTGACCAGATATGTTAATGATAAGTAGCTTTGTTACGATTACATGATGATAATACTGTTAAAGGCTCAATAATAGGATTTTTTTTTTTTGTGAACTTGATAGAAATTAGCAAGATCTGCCTCAATTACCTACTCTTTCTCAGGGTGCGGAAACCTGGTTCCAGCACCCACCCATACTACTTTGGGTGAGATCTTGGCCTGCGAAAGCAAGTCATTGCCGAAAGGGCCAATAGTATAGGGGTTTGTTGGCAAACCTTAACTCCGAACCTGGGTCAGGACCCCTGAATCCAACAAATGGTTCCGTTGCCGGGACCGGGAGCATTTTGAGAGAGAGATCGGGTAATGCCACGAGGCCGTTGGATACCTGAGAAATTGGAGCTCGAAGACTGGTTCGAAAGACAGATTCATGAATTTTCTGTAAAAGATAATCACAGCATGAAGCTAATAACTGAGAAGTCGAAGGACAAATACATTTTCATCGAAGTATATGAAATTTTCTTTGTAAATTTTGCGCACGAGCTCCAGGAGTGGCTAGCGAGGCTAGTAGAGTTTAAGACGTGTTGGAAAGACGATCAGGTCACACAGTGCACTTTGGAATTGATTCAGCAGTTGGAGAAGTCTGACAACACAATCACCCGCATGGTAGATCACTCGGTGGATAGTGTGCTAGGAGGATTTGTAACATAATTCACAGTCGATCAATTTGTATCCTACTCTAAGGCGGAGCGAAGGTTCTTCAAAGGATTCTGAGGTAAGTTCTTGCGAACATTTTCATTGCTAATTAAAATATTGCAATTCGAAAAGGGCATTTTGTGTAGCCACACCAAATGAATGACCTCTGATCAGAGTGAGAGTACAACGTGAAGTGGTAAGTACTACCGAACCAACCAAGAAGGGGATAAATCCATTTACAACCCAATAAGAGAGTCAGCTGTGCAGGCAGGAACTAGTCCTTCGGCTACACCACCTTCGAGTCAGCATAAGGGAAAGAACTCCCCCGCACCTTCGCCACCACCAGAAGAAGATATGGCTGCACACATGAAGCTACCTACCTTCAAGGGTGTAGGAGACGAAGATATGGACTGATTTTGGTTCGTAGCGGAATCAGTATGGACTGCACAGAATGTGGCTAGCAATGTTGTAAAGAGGGCGTAGTTATCCCTCACCTTTGAAGGAAGGGCCCTGGATTGGTACATGGGGTACGTAGGCCAACATGTGGATCCATCTATTCAAGAGATTAAGAATGCTTTAAAACAACAGTTTTGGAAACCTAAGTCCTACGCTCAGCTGGTGGTTGATTTGAAAGATTTTAGACAGGGACCCGCTTAGTTGGTATGGGAGGCTGACCAGTGGTTGAAGAAGGTTATCAACGATGGGGAATTTCAGTATGATGATAGACAACACAAGGAATGTTTCATTTCCATGCTATTACCTCAACTGTGTGGACCTATGGGTCAGCAAGAGATTGAGGCGCAAGAAAAAGCCTTGGAGATTGTTATGAAGCTAGAAGTTGCGCTAAGATATGATGCTCAGTTTGGGGTACAGCAGATCCAGGGATAGCTAGAGGAAATCCACCTCGAAATCTAGAATTTGTTAAAAGAGAGAGGAAAATAAGCTAGCCCAGATGTATTGTGCATAAGATGAAAGGTGTCCAGCCATACAAAGGATCAATGCCCCCTGCTAGCGAACTACATGCAGGCTGGAGGGCCTAGCCCATTGCGTCCTAAAGAGGCTGCGGGACCAAGCGATCCAATGTTATGGTGCGCTAACTATAACGTAGCTGGAATACATGATACCAACCACTGCTCTCGTCTTGTTGCTTATGTGTTAGAGTTGAAGCAACAATGGTGTCGATTCTACTCATCTGTGGGACATGACGAACATAAGTGTCGGACCTATGACTTAATGATAGACCGAGGAAACCTGTACAGGGTACAGGTTGATCCGTCTTCACCACTATCTCCCTCAGGCAGAGGAGGCTCGCTAGCCAGAGGCAGGGGAGGGGGAAGAGGTGGAAGTGCAGGTCGGGGAAGAGGGCAATTGATCTGTTATAACTATGGAGTAATAGGGAACTTCGCACAGGACTGTCTGAACGCTGCACTAAAATCTTGTTGATATTGTGGATAATTGGACCATGCAATCGAATATTGTCCAGTATTGATAGAAAAAATACAGGAAAAACAATAGACACCAACGCAGAATGTGAAGAGGGTTAAGGCGGAACCGCGTGATGAGGGGCCAAGTATTAAGGTCATAACGCGTAGCGACATGGATACTGGAGGAGCTGAGGAGAAAGCTACAGCTGAACCCCTTATCCGAAAATCTTCCATTAAATAGGAAAGATTGGACCTACAGAAGGAGAAATAAACCTTCATAGAAGCTCGCAAAGACTTCACCAAGGATGAGGCCTCTACTTCTAAGGATCCAACAAACCTAAGAGCGGATGATGAAGTTAAACCATTCCTACATGCATGTATGAAGCTACTACGCAACCATAAGGCAGTAGAAAATCTTCAAGCACTAATAGAAAGTTACGCAGACACAACGGACCCTCCCACAGAAGTTAAAGATGTTCACAAACTATAAAAGCATAATAAACAAACTAGTCGGGAAATGCGGCTAACAGCGCAGATCGATGATTATGAAATGGATCAGGTCATCCTAGATCTGGGATCTGATGCAAATGTCTTGCCCAAACAAACGTGGCAGAGAATGGGAGAACCTAAGTTGGAATGGTCTACTATACAGCTGTGCATGGATAACCAACGGAAGATCACACCATTGGGGAGACTGTCAAAGATCATGGCAGATATCGCAGGGGTTAAGGTACGTGCAGATTTTGAGGTAATTCAGATTGTGAAAGCTGCGGACCCTTATTTGGCACTCCTGGGATCCGATTGGGCTATAGACATGGGAGGCATTATCAACTTGAATAAAAGGAGCATGGTTTTTGAGAATGAGGGTACGAGAGTGATAATCCCTCTAGACCCAGCGAAAGGAGAGCGGTATACAGAACCTGTGCATGAAGAAGACAACGTGGATCATATCTATAAAATAAATTCCAAAGATGAGGATTGGATTAATCCTATAGCTGATGGTGTGCTTTGCTGGGAGAAAGACAGCGAATTCCTCTCTGACTCCAACGGGGAGATTGAAAATTAGCAGAATCGGCTACATGATGTATCTGTGCTACGATGTCTTAAGATCACGAAGAGCTTCCGGTGTATCTCCTTAGAGGTAAGAGAGCTACCTTACTTTGATGGTTATGGTAGTATCAGGGATTTTATGAGAACATTTGAAGCAGAAGTCCCAAGGGAGCGAAGAATGTGGGCACTTAACCTAGCCATGCATGCAACCCCTGCGCGGTGGTGGGAAACTCATAAGGGGACGTTCTAGGATTGGGAGGAATGTCGCGAGATGATGATCCTAGAATTTGAAATTCCGGTTCACCTACATATGAAGAATTTTCCTGGCCAAAGGGACCCATGCAAGAACGTAGCTGCATGGATGTAGGTGTGGTGCGAAAGAACCAAGGATGAGTGGGTCCATCTGTTCGTTCATGCCTCGGGACCAATCCCCACTACATGGTATCTAGATGCAGAGCTACATCAGCGTACCCGCCACTGGGAAACCATGAAGGAAGATTTTGTGGGGACGTTCAGGTTGATAGGCAGAATTGAGGCATTAGACGAAGCCCTGCAGGATATAGATTCCCTAATATTTGATGAGTCGTGCCCTTGTGTGGAGTACAGAGCACCAGCTTAGGATACGCAGATGCAGGATATTGTTAACTACCGCAATCTATCAATGGAGGAATGTGACGAAGACCTACAAAATATTACTATCCCAGAATCGAAGGGTGAACGTGCAGTTGCTGGACCCCCACTACAGACCATCGATGTGACCAAGCCTCTTAAGCTAAGGGAAGTCAAAATTGGAATAGAAGAACAACCCAAGCTAGCTAAGATTGGGGACTACTGGGACGACGATATCATTGGGAAAGTCGCGGAGCTTCTCACAGAGTACTAGGACCTGTTCCCTACGAAATTCTCAGAACTCAAGGGTATTACAGGGGACCTGGGGGTCATGCGCATCACTTTAAAACCAAATGCGTGCCCTATTAAGCAGCGACCTTACCAATTGAACCCCAAATATAAGCAGAAATTCAGGGAAGAAATTGACAAAATTCTAGCCGCAGGTATCATCGAACTGGTAGAACAGTCTGATTGGGTGAGCCCTATGGTGGTCCAGGAGAAAAAGACTAAAGGAGAAATAAGAATCTGTGTTTACCTACACAAACTAAATGATGCCTACGTACATGATATCTTCCCAACGCCATTCTATGATGAAATTCTTGATAGTGCGGGAGGATAGGGAGCATACTCGTTCATTGACAGGTTTTCGAGCTACCATCAGATCAGGATCGCACCTAAAGATCACAGCAAAACTACGTTCGCCACTAAATGGGAATCCTTCCAGTACACCGTCATGTCGTTTGGGCTCAAGAATGCCCCTACCATCTTTTCGCAGGTAGTGGTTGCAGTATTCAAGGAATTCATCCACAAGTTTTTGGAGGTATATTTTGATGATTGGACATTATTTGGTTTGGTAAAGAAGCATGTCTCGAACCTGTGCATGATGTTGGACGCCTGTAGAAAGCACTAGATTTCCCTAAATATTAAGAAGTGAATATTCTACGTACCTTTTGGGATCTTGTTAGGCCACATTGTCTCTCAGCAGGGATTGATGGTTGACCCCGCTAAGGTAACAGTTATCATCAACCTAGCCATCCCTACAACTGAGAAATAACTGCGCTCCATCCTCAGGCACATGGGCTACTACAGGAAGTTCATCCAAGGGTACGCACTAATCATGACACCCATGGATAAGTTGTTAAAGAAGGACGTTTCATTTTTTTGGGACGCGGAGTGTCAGAAGAGCTTTGAGCTACTCAAGGAAAATATTGTCTCTACACCTATCCTCATATTTTTTGACTGGACAAAGGTTTTCCATGTCCATGTCGATGCTTTAGGGATTGCCCTCGGAGTTGTCCTTACACAGCCTGGGGAAGGAGACATTGACCACCCGGTTGCATTTTCTAGTAGGAAACTCTCTAGCACAGAGCATAACTACTCCACCACTGAGCATGAGGGGTTGGTCATGGTATATTCCCTGCAGAAATACCGAAATTATATGTTGGGAGGGCACTTCAAGATGTTCACGGATCACTCAGCTTTGAAGTACCTAGTGACTAAGCCTGTGTTGGGGGGGAAGATTTGCCGATGGCTATTGATATTCCAAGAATACGATTTTGAGATCATCGTGAAGTCAGGGAAACTAAATGCAGGGCCGGACCACTTGTCCTGAATCGAGAATAGTGAAGAACCGACCAACCTAGAAGAAGGATTTCCCGATGCACAGCTATTTTCTATTAAGGTGGTTGATGCGAACTTCACTGATATCATTCACTTCTTAACTACGGGGATGGCACCTGCAGAATATTCGGTACAACAGAAAAAATATTTGGTAACCTGCGCCGTGGACTTTACCATCATAGCGGGCCACTTGTATAAGCTTGGAGCTGATGAGGTATTACGTAGATAAGTTCTGGAGCATGAAATACAAGCCATCTTAGCAGACGCTCATGACGACGTAGTAAGAGGTCACTACGCATGGAAAGCGACGATGCAAAATATCTTAAGAGCTGGGATATGGTGGCCCACACTGCATAGTGACTCTCATGACTATTGAAAAGCCTGCAACGCATGCCAAATGACAGGAAGACTGTTGCACAGGGTTGAAATTCCCTTGCAACTGCATATGGCCTTGGAAGTGTTTGAAAAATGGGCCATAGACTTCGTAGGACCCATCAAACCACCAGGGAAGAAGAGAGGTGCCCGCTACATCATCACTGCAATGGATTATATAACTAGATGGGCCGAAGCGCAAGCCGTGAAGGATTGTACTGTAGACACCACTCTGCTCTTTATTTTTGAACATATTTTAACTAGGTTTGGTTGTCCGAAAATCTTGAAGAGTGATAGAGGTATGCATTTCGTTAATGAAACAATACAAGCTTTGATTGAAGAATTTCAGATCCATCATGTAAAGATTACCCCATATCACCCGCAGTCAAATTGAACCATGTGTTATCACTATAGTAATTTATTAAGCTGTGGGATTTGAGTTTTTAGTCTAATAATACTAGAGGTAACCACAAACCTACTTCAAATTCTAGGATCTAGCCTTCCTAAAATTCAAAGAGGGCTCTCTCTTTAAGATTTATCTTTTTTTTTTAATGTTTTTAGGCTAGTTATGATAGAACAATTGGTTTTTTTTTAAAGGTTTTGGTGGGAAAAAATCACTTAGAGGTAAATTAGAGAGAAATAAAATTGTCCATTGGGCTATGGAGTCTAAATCTAGCTAGCATCACTAGAATTCAAGGCCAAAAAGGTACAAATGCATTCAGGGCAAGATAGATAACCCTCAGAGATTTGGAAAAGTGTTTTTTGGTGAAATGGTATTATCAAGATAAAGGGAAATGAAGGATCCTTTGATCCAGAAAATGGAAGAAGGAGGTAGAGGTCAAACGGGAGTAGGAGCAATCAAGGATTCCTAACACCAGAAATCGGGAGAAAACATTAAAATGGTAACTAGTTAAAAACAAGGAGCACTAGACTAACCTGTAGTAATATTCCTAGTTACACATTCAGATAGAAAAAACATATAATGAATTGCATGAAACTCAGAAAAGAAAACAATGACAAGAAGAAAGTACTTCACTCATCAACTTATCACAGGGATCCTGAATTATGATTCCAGTTTAGCTTTGTCCATTCTGCTACTTCGAAATCAACACATAATAGCCTCCAATGTTCAGCAAAAAAAAATCTATAGTAAAGTCTAGCAATTTTATTCCACACTGAATACTTCTAATGTAGAAGTATTTATACAAAATTTAGTTACAAATATATTAGGAGACATCTAGGAATATCTTTAGGAAAGAGAAAATATCTTTACAAAATAAGAGGGACAACTGCTTAACAAATCAACAAGCTGTCCTCTTAACCAAAATAAATAGAACTACTTTATCTAACAAGGAGCTTTTGAGTGATTAGCTGTCCTGATTTGCTGGCTGCTAGAAAATATATTCATTTGAGTTGCCTTAGCTGATACTCTTTCATCTGATACTCTTTAACACTGCTCTTTAACGTTGATACACTTTTGACTGATATTTCCATTGTTTACTGCTATAAAAATATATCTTTTTGCAGTAAAAAATCAGCCGACTGTCCTTTACTTCACTGTTTCTTTTTTACTGTTTTTCAAGGTAATTTTCTTCACTGTTTTACTTCTTATTTTTACATTAAATCTGTAAATGTTTTCCACTATTCTTCACTGGGAATTTTGACATTCTTTAGCTTTCTAAAATTCTCATCTGCCTCCATGTATTTAGCAAAAGTGGGCTTGAACAAAAAGAGATGTTTAATCTCATGTTGTAGAAAAAGCTTCAAAATGCTGAAGAAGGAATTTTCCTGTGGGAGTGCCTTATGGTAATGGTTTACTGACTTGCTCCTTGGAAAATTCATTGATCTTCTTATCATAATCCTTCTGGGGCATCGGTTTTTCATTAAATACATGGATGTATGGCAAGCCCCTCTGTCTTAAGTTTGTGTATTTTACCATAAAATTTGTTATGGAAATGTTCATTGATTCACATTTCTCTTCCAGGTAGTTCATCAAATTTTTCTTTGTTACCACTTTTTTAATATGTAAAATGGTTTCTGTTCTATCCAATACCTGTAATTCTTCCAATTCTGCTATGTTCTTGCTGTTCAAGAATGTGATGAGTTTTAAAGCCTACGATGGCTTATCAGTTAACTCATCCTTGGTTCTTTGAATCTCTGCCTGAGCTGCTAACAATAAGTCTCTCTGCTCATATATAACCTGAATTGAAGGCCATTGAGAGTGAATGGCTTCAATTATGTTTGTCCATAAATGATTCTTTACAAATGAAATTTTCTCATTGAATGTTAGTTATTTTTGTAAGCCTTTGAGATGTTCCCCAAGTCTAATTGCCTTCTGTTCATGGTTTTTAGCATTTATTTGAGCTAACTTATTTGTGGCTTCAATATTATCAATCATCTTCGGCTATTGATTTCATTAGTTTTCGAGGACATTTCCTCCATAGCCTTAACAATTTGACCTGCTTCATCTGTTGGTTGAACTTGTGCTGATGAAGAATCTATGTTTGAAGTAGTAGTTGAACTCACTGGCACTACAGTTGTCAGTGGTTACTTTGGTGCTGGTTTTTCTCCTAATGTGGAAGCCACTGCTGTGGTAATCACTGGTATAACTGAAGGAATGATAGGAGTGTCAGTTTCTTTCATAGTTTCCTTCTCTTGTACAAGCTGGTACATTTGGGATTCCATTTCTTTGATCTGAGCAGTTAATTTGGATGAGCTTCATCATCTCTTCTTTTTAACTTTGCTCTTAAAGGATTTCTTTGGTCTGTGGATGCTCACTTTGAGGAAGCTTAAGTTGTTTCCTCAAAGCTACAATATCAGCATTCTTTTTCTTAATCAACAATTCTTTTGCTTGAGCATTTGAAGGATAATATCCCACTTGTAAAACTAAATCTTCTAAGGCTTTAATCCTTAGGTCCTTTGCATACAAAGATCCTTTGTCTAGCTTCATTTGATCTTGCATATTAAGAATAGTATTCTGCAACTTGGTAGCACTCATTGCCTTTGTCACCACAATTGAATACAACATTTCAGAGATATGTCTATGAAATTCAATTTGGTCTAGCTCATGAACATTTTCATTGTCTACTTCAAACTCCACCTTTTTATAATCTACCACTGTCTTTGGTGCTGAAGTAGTTGGTTGCAAAAATGACATAATCATTTTGTTTGTAGAATAATCAAAGGTTGTCAGTAGCCTATTTTGATTCCCAATTTTTTGCTTGAGGAATTGAGAATATATCTCTGATTTAATTTCCTCATTTTTCTGCTTTATCTTCCTATATTTCTCTTTGATATCTAAATCCTTTTCCTCAGCTATTTGTGAGGAAGAGGCCTCCATATTTTGTTTCTCAATCATTTGAGTATCATCTTTACCTGTTGTTTTCTCTTTTTCAATCTCTGCAAGAGTTTCATTGATTATCACTGTAGCTTCATCATTATTTACCTCTGGCTTATTTGTATCATCAACATCAATTACCTTTTCTTTCCCAATTGAATTGAATTTAAGCCTTTTATTATAAATCAGTTTGAATTTTGTTTCTGTAGTTTTTTCTGTTGTGTATGCTCCTTCTTCTATGTTTCTTTTGGCTGAAGTCTCTGGCTGCTTTACAACTTCGAGGGCTTGTGTTGTAACCATTTTTCATGATGTCTCTATATTAGTAACTTTATCTATCAGTATATTCTCTACCCATTCTTCTTGATTGGAAAAATTCTCAATCTCTGGCTTGGGCTCATGTATGAAGGGTGTTAGTTTACATTTTACCCTTAAATTGCTCAGGATCCCTTGAGGATCATAGTTCCATGGAATTTTTTTTTGAAATTTGAACTCTACTAGTCTCTTTGAGATTTCTTTTTCCGCTTCTCTGTTATTTATGATGAAAGGACCCACCAGATTCTTAAGCTTGAATTGAGTATTTTTCCTTGTAGTTAAGAAGTTGATAGAGTCAGAATTTAGAATCTTTCTTAAATACTCCAATGCAAAAATTCTCATGTTCATGTATTTTGGCAACTTATAAAGTAACAAGTTGGATCCAAAAATTCTTATCTCTGTATGCTTTTCATAAAGAAACCAGTCTCCCATTTTATTTTGTTCTAATAGTTGCAAGATCCTTTTCATTTCTTCATTGACCCTAGGCTGCTCTACTTTGTACAAAATGCTCATGGCTGGATGCAGAAAGAGGTTTGAAAATCTGTGTAGGTGAACTCACTACCCTCTTTTATGAGCAAGGAAGTCCAGAAGACAATGGACAGAGGCTTACTTTCCAAGTCCATCTTTTGCAATGCAATTGGAAAATTATCAGCTTGGAAGAATACAAACAAGTGAAACAAGTAGGAAGAGTATCTGAAAACCCCTTCAGTGGGTAGTTTGATAAGCTGATGATGAATACTGTATGCTATGAATCTGGCATAATAAAAAATGATTGCTGGAGGTTGGCCTGGAGATAAGGTTGATAGAAAGAAAATAATGGATTCATCAGTGAATCCATCTGTAAAGTATCCCAGTATAAAAGATAACATTGAAATAATATGCCTAGACCCTTCAAGAAATTTTGTAGTGGAATAAGGAGGGTTTAACTTAGGAATGTCAAAATGGGAAGGAAAAAAGTTTTGAAAGATCCTAAACTTCCTTGGGAAATACAGGCCTAAGTACAACTGGGTCAAAGCTTCTATAGATAGGGGGACTGATTGAGGATCAGACTGTAATTGCAGCATTTGATTTATTGATTCTGTTGTAATAGTAAAAATGATTTCTATGTCTGCATTAACAATGGCCCTTTGGTCTGGCTCATAATGTTTTTGACATAATCTAACAAGGTCTTGTCCAGGATGGGTCAGTGGAACTACATATTTGGGCAAATGAGTCTCCTAAATAGGCATTTCATCTTTGTCCAAGTATTTATCATAGTACCAATTATGTATTTCTAAGAGGTTGAATTCTACAACAGGATCAACAATCTTGTAGTCCATATCAGTCAATGGAAGAGTTTCTTTAGCAGCTACAGGTGGTTGGAGGGGATTTACTGATACAATGGATTTAGCAGTGAGGCTTGGAGTAGATTTAATAGCTTTAGGTGTTACAGATTTAGGAGGTTTGGATCCTCCAGGCTTGGTTGGTTTAGAACCTTCAGGTTTAGCTGTGATCTGCTTTTTGGTGATTTTGGAATAACTACTGCAAGCTTAAATTGTTTGCAAGAGTTTCTTTTCTTTGTCAGAGGGTATAAACTGGGATAAGATAGAAAACGAGGGTTTCCTGAATAGATTTGACTGAAAAGGGGATTTTTAGGGTATATTCAACAAATTCAACCCTGTAGTCTTTGAGTTTGGTCTTCACGCTTCAAAAATTGGAAATTTGGCTTTAGAAAGGCTCATAACAGGGTTTTCTGGAAAGAATTGGCCAAGGTTTGGCCTATTTTGGGCGTTTTTGGGAAATTTCGTTGGTGAGTTATTCTAATTGAAAACCTGGTTCTATTACAGAAGGTTTTGAATGGAATTTGCAGGCTTTAAATTGGTCGAAAAATACCTTAAACGTAGGTATTTGGCTTCTTGAATGGTTCTGAGGAAATCATGGTTGAATTTGAAGTCTAGTCTGGATTAATGGATCAGGAAACCGCTCCTGGTCAATCTTTAATGGTCGAATTCGTAAATTTTGGGTATAAGCTGACAAATTGGGGCAAAAAGTTCTTACACAGTCTATCAGAGCTTTTACAGTTTGAATGCGCAAATAAACATCAAATTTTTATATCAAATGTTTTAACCTTTGATATGAATCACCATCTAATGCATTAAATGCAGGTCTTATCAAATGGCGGGAGCAGTTTTATTTTAAAATGCGAAACCTGATGATGGTTTTCGCGTTGAGCTTAGGCGGTAAGTTGTTTTTATTGAAACAAACATGATCCTATGAGAGGATGCCACGTCACAGGAGGCGGAATTGACAAAAGAACCCATTTTGCGTTCGTTTGGGCTTCAGGCGAACGATTAGTTTGTGAGCACAATATCGTTTAAGAGTTGTCGGATTTGGGGTATGAGAGCGAACGGTTGGGATCTATTTTGGAAGGTGCGACAAAGCAAAGGTGGGGCCGGGATTTACATGGGTGTTGGCGGTTAAAACATGGTTTAAAAACCTTTATGGATGTGAACTTTATCAAAGGTTTTATATATTCAAAGTCAGGATTTATATATATGGTTAAAAAGGGTTAAATGAAGGTATTTATATATATAAAAGATTTTTCTATATAAGGGTGGAGGCGCATGAGGCGGGGTTGTATTTTAACTACAGTTTAACCTATGTTAAAGGTTGGGGCTTTACATAGCGGGGATGGAATACAAAGGGAAAGTTTAATTTCAAATGAAAATAAACCTTAGTATTAATCGCTATATTACCTTGGGTTAAAAGATGATGTGAGGAAAATGTTGGTAAGTGTGTTTTTCAAAGGCACTTAGGATAAAAATGTGATGGGCGGGGCAATATCTTTGCGTTTTCCAAATACATAGGATATGCGTGGAAAGCCATATTTTAATTATTTTTTTGTTATATAGTTTTTAGACTTGTTGAGGGGTCTAATAACCATAGGGGGTGGGGTATTTAATTAAGGTTAGTTTTAGACCAAAGGGAGTATTATTTGGGTTTTTAATTTATCATGTGGATAATAACTTTGGTCTAAAAACTTTATAATAGTGGGTTTTAGGGGGTATTTTAGATCAAGGGAATTATATAGATAGGATAAGGTATTTTTAGGGAATTAATAGCATAAGTTAAAAGTTAATATGACAAGGGGAGATGGAATACACAAAAATACACTAAATGACCAAGTAGAGTGAATAAATAAAAGCAAAGCTTATTATTTCATCATTTCATCAATTTACTTAGGATAGAGTGTTTTTTGAGGGTTTTTTGTATTCTTTATGAAGGAAGGAAGTTAATTAAATGGGATTTTAGGTTTCATTAAGTAAGAGGGCTTCTTTACCTATGAAGATGAATTAAATGTATGAATGAGGGATAAATGTAAATGGGATTTTATCATAAGAATTCAACATTTTCCACTATCCAGTCTTCGAGCCTTGGGTCTGGTCCCAACAGAAGTAAGAGAAATGCTCTGAGCCTCTTTGAATGGAAGTATAGAATACTGAATACCTACAGGGGAAGGGAAATTAGTGATTTTTGCCCGGTGATGAATATTACATGCTTTTTCCCACTTCTTTCTACCTACCCAACATTACTCTAACATTTTTTCTTCCTTTTAGCAAGTGCATTTAAGCTTGCTACCTTGAAACATTTTATTCTTTTGAAAGCATAAAATTATCTAATTCTACCTTATTTCATCTGAGGGCTCAGATTAAACTGATGAGATCCTCATTATTCTCTACCTATCTACTGATTTGTCAGGATTAAACTGTCTGACAACTTTATTCACTATCTAAAACATGGAAATTGAAAACACGACAAGTCAAGTTTAAACAGTTTAACTCATAATGGATTATGGCATTTATTGACACTCTGCCATAATCATTTGCAAAAAGTAAAAATTAGTGGCATTTGGACTTGCACACTTTCATGTTTTATTTTCATCTTTTTCTTTTGGGGTTTATATTTTTAAGTCCTTTGATCTTTCTGTTAGGAATTTTTACCCTCTTTTTTGATTTTTTTGATTTTTTTGTTTTTTCAAAATATGGGAAAACAATTTTCAGAAAGTAAGGTATGTACATTTTTTACAAGACTATCAAAATTCAATTCAAAATTATGAATCCTATATTTATAGGACCCTAACAACGGCTTCACATGGGGATGGCATTTCCTAGTGAAATGTCAAGAACTCTAAGACTAGTAGCCTTCACTTTTGACCATGATGATCCAGTAATTGTCTTTTGTTTTCTGCAAAAAATCATATTTATGACATTTTACTCATCAAAGCTTAGGGCCTTCTCTCCGGGCTTCGACTTTGGAAAGAAAATATCCAATCCAATATAAAAACTTCAATGGATATTTACAATGATGTAAAAAGTAACTGGGACTAACTATTAGTTAACTCAGAAGAATAGTAATGTTTGAGAATTCTACCATTAGCTGGTCCTTCTTGAATATCTGTTCCATCCAAATCTTTGATGAAGAAAGAATTTTTACCCCTATATCCATAAATTACATAAGGTCCTTTCAATAGAAAGTCAAACTTCCCATGCTTACCTTTTTCCTCTCTCCTAGAATCCCACTTTAACACTTGATCTTTGATGTAAAAGTCATCTTATTTACTTCTTTTATCAAAACATTTCTTGATTTTATCATGAATGACTTGGGATTTCTCATAGACTTCTTCCCTTGTTTGTTGTAGATGAATAGTTTGATTTATCCTCCTTTGTATATCATTGATTTATACTTGTGATTCTTGAATGATCTTCATTACTGGAACACCTAAGAATGATGGGAAAATTGCATCCATCCCATAAAAAATTTGATAAGGGGAAGTGCCAATTGACTTTTTGGTAGTAAGTCTATCTGCCCATAAGGCATAGACTAACTTTTTATTCGAAGTCTTTTTGTTATCTGCAAGTAATTTTTTAATAATATTTACAAGGCTTTTGTTTGAAGATTCAGCTAGGCCATTACCCTGAGGGTAATAAGCAGTAGAGTGGCCTAGGGTAATATGGTACTTGTGACAGAAGGCAATCATTTTCTTAGATTTAACTGCTTCGCATTATCAGTAATTATTTTCTGAGGGCATCCAAATCTAGATAAAAGGTTGTTTTCTATGAAAGAGATAATGACTGTGTCAGTGGCTTGTCTGGTAGGAATGGCTTCAATCCATTTAGTAAAGTAATATGTGGCAGTCAAAATCCACTTATGTTGGCCAGAGGATGCAGGGTGAATTTCTCCAATGAAGTCTAAACCCCATTATTGAAATGGCATCTCAGTTGAAATTGGTTTTAAGGGTAAAGGTAACAATTTATTTTTTCCTTAAAAAAATTGACATTTATGACATGAAGTAACAAATTTCTTAACATCAAAAAATAAGGTAGGCCAGTAAAAAGCAGCTTTAAGGATCTTATTTGCAGTACTTTTCCAGTATAAATGCCCTCCACAGTCACCTACATGAAATTCTTCAAGTATTTTGTCAACTTCTTCTTTCAGTAAACAATTTAGTAATATCCCACTATGTTCTTTCCAAAAAAGCACCTTATCTAAAATACAAAATCTCATTGCTTTAAGTTTAAGGAATCTGGCTTTTGTCCTTGATAATCCAGGAGGAGCTTGTAAGTTTGTAAGTACAAAGATAATATCTGAGTACCAAGGTGAATCTAGAAAGGCTTCACTGATCATTGGAGTCGCCATCTCTTCCTGGTCATCAATCTGAGCAATAAAATTTATGTCTAATGCATTGCAGTTGGATTCAACCATCAATATGGCTAATCCTTGGCCTTTAATGAGCTTTGTTGGTTTGATTTCTATGTCATATTCTAGGATAGTGGCAATCCACTTACCTCTTATTCCATTAGGGCCATCCTGAGTAAGAATGTCTTTAACTACAGAATTAGGGACATAGGCAATTATGTGGGAATAAAGAATGTAAACTCTGAAATATTTTATGACCTTAACCAAAGCTAAGGCTTGTTTCTCCATTATGTTATATTTCAGAGGTGCATCTCTAAGGGTTTTACTAAAAAAACTATAGGCTGTTCAAAACCTTGATCATTCTTCTGCAGTAAAATTGCAGCAATGGTATGTTCTGATGCAAAAGAAAAAAATTATAAAGTATTTTTTGAAATATGGGTTGATTAAGACTGGTGTTTTAGTTAAAGCATATTTTATGGATTCAAATGATTGTTTGGCTTCAACAATCCATTTTAAATTTGAGTATTTTTTGAGCATATTGTTCAGTTCTCTAATGATTTCAGCTAAGTTTGAAATAAATCTTCTCAAAAAGTTAATTTTACCTAAGAAAGCCTGTAATTATTTGATATTTCTAGGTGGATGAATGTTCAAAATTGCTTCTATCCTTGCAAGATCAATTCTAATTCCTTCTTTTGAAATTATACGTCCTAGTAACTTACCTTCCTCTAGTCCAAAGAGAGTTTTCCTGGGATTTAAAGAGATTCCAAATTTCCTACATTTAATAAAGACTTG
Source organism: Pinus albicaulis (assembly GCA_034641835.2). Taxonomy (NCBI): domain Eukaryota; kingdom Viridiplantae; phylum Streptophyta; class Pinopsida; order Pinales; family Pinaceae; genus Pinus; species Pinus albicaulis. The sequence continues at coordinate 1,546,599,593 of CM076570.1, forward strand.
TCTCAAATGATCCAAGTGTTCATTATTTGATTTGGAAAATATAGTAATGTCATCTAGATAAATTACCAAGAAGTCATGAATCTCCTTTGCAAAGGTTATGTCCATAGCTCTTTGAAAGTTTGCTCCTGCATTCATCATACCAAAGGGCATTTTCACATACATGAAAGTGCCCCAAGGAGTGGTGAAAGTTGTTTTAGCCTGATCTTTCTTTTGGACTAGGATCTAGTTGTATCCTGAAAAACCATCTAACAAAGAAATTCTAGAGGAACCAACTACCCTTTGTAATATATGATCCATATTTGGTAAAGGGTAATTATCCTTTAAAGACACTTTGCTAAGATTTTTAAAGTCGACACATAATATAATTTCACCTGTTTTCTTCCTTGTTGGTACTAGGTTTGAAACCCAATCAGAATATCTGATTGGTACAATGATTTGAGCATCATACATGCATTTTAATTCATTTCTATCAAAGGTAATAGAACATGATTAATTCTCCTTAATTTTTGTTTGAATGGTTTTTTATCATCTTTTATGGGAATTTTGTGTTAGATTATGTTTGTGTCATAAGCTTTAAGATCTTCATAACTCCAAGCAAACACATCTTGATATTCCTTTAACAGATCAATGTATTGTTCCTTTTCTTGTGAAGGTAAAGATTTAGACAGTTTAATCATTTTTTGTTTTAATTCTGTCCCAATGTTACATTCCTCAATATCAGACCTAACTGGTTCCATTTTTGGCTTTTTAGGCACATCATTGGAATCAAAAAAGTCTTCCAAAGGAGTTAAACCTTTAGGAAAAAAATTATCTTTCAAATCTAACATGTCAATTTCTTCTTCAATGATTTGCTCAATATCTATATTCTCTAAGTTATCTATATCAGATTGAGTAATTATAGTTGGTTTGTTAAATTTATGTACATCTATGTTATCTATTTCACAATCAAAATCCGAATGTATATTACAATCTGTATCTATTTTACAATTTTGAATTTCTTCCTCATTATTTAAAAAATGGTAAATCTGTTCATCCTGAGAGATCTTCCAGTACTTGAGGTTGTTTGGAATAATTGGCCTATGTTTAACCTCAGCAGTATACCTATGAGTTGGTTGGAATGGTAAGTTACAAGTACTAGTAAAAGTTGCTAGACAGTGTGCTTGAATGTTTTGTTTTCTGGGTATAGAAGCAAACTTGCATTCCAATAAATCATCAGTTAAATCAATTGTTGTATCTCTGTATCTGGCTAGTCTAGGATTATAAATAGAATAATCTCCATTTATTTTCTTAATGATTAATTCCGAATCTCCCATGATTAGTATTCTTTTTCCTCCTAAGTTTCTGATGATCTGGAGGCCTAGAATAAGTGCCTCATACTCTACCATGTTATTGGTACATTTGAAGTTGAGTCTAAAGGCATGTCCTTCTGACTGATTAGTTTCCATACTTGTGATACATACTCCTGCTCCTGCTCCTGATTTGTTTACAGAGCCATCAAATTCTAAGTGCCAAAGGGACTTATGAAATATGTTGTCATTTTTTGGTGTTGGCTTTTTATCAATCAGTTCAGTTTGGATTTCATTGTTATCAGAGCTACACAAAATAAAAGAGTCAAGGTCAGTTGATGTAGAATAAATGGGGTAATTTATGGATCTCTCAGCACTACTGACCATGAATTTCATTAAAGTTTCCCTATATAGCTTTTTAGGTTGACCAAACATTGATATTGTAGCATAGCTCATGTCCAATTGTAGATATCCCTGCAACTTTGCTCGCCATGAGTGAGAAATAAGCATACCATACTTTGGTGGGATGTCAGCTACTACAATGTCCATTACCATACTCTTACCAGGGTACTGAACTAAATTGACACATAAGTCTTTAATTAATCCTAAGCACTTAACTTTGCCATAATCAAATGAGAACAAATTTTTGTAAGGCCTGGTCATTTCTAGATTAAGAGTTTCCATGATAGCTTTGGGAATTAAATTATGGGAAGCTCCTGAATCTAACATAGCATTGTGTAAAATTTGATCATGGATGGTAAGACTGATATAGAAAGGAGGGACTGATCCATCTGAATGCTTTCGATTCACATCAGGGCCGAAAATCAACTCAGGTTGATCATCATTCAAATTAATGGCATCTTCACCATCATTCATATTCAAAGTTTCAGTTATAGTTGATTTGTATAAGTCATTTTTAACCAATTCTGTTAAAGGAATAGGTATTTTTAACTTAGCAATTTCAGTCTGAATATTGAATGAGGATTGAGATTTACTAATTTGAACTAATTTATCTTTATTAACTGTAATATGAGTTGGTTTTTCTTGATTTTCAACTGCTGTATTTTTATCTTCAATTGTTTTGGCATTCTTTGTCTGAGTTTCTTGAGTTTTGCTGCTTTTAATTTTATTTTCAGGGACTGTTTGTGTGGCAGCAGAAATTTTATCAGACTTATAATTATCAGTAGGGGTTCTGGAATTATCTGTTCTAGGATTTGCTGATTTAGAATCAGCAGAAATATTTTTAGGATCATAATTTGTTGTTTTTACTGAATCAGAGGCTTTAGGAGTATTAGATTTTTGTGCATGTTTGGAATATTGGGCTACTTCATCAGTAACATCAACAATTCCGGGACTTGTTGATTTTTTAGGAATGGAAGGATTGGAATTTTTCTTATTTTCCCTTGGGAGAATTTGCAAAAATTTTGTTTTTGGGGCTTCTACATTTTTCTTATTTTGATTTTGGGAAATGTTTTTAGTATAAGATTCATTATTTTTCTTGTTTCTAAGGTTATAGTGGTTGTGAATTTCATTAATAGCAAATTCATAACCTTGTTTGTAGTCAAAGGATTCACTAGAGTTTAATTTGAGTTGTTGAAGCTCAAATAGTTCTAGATCTTCTTGAGTGAGGAAAATGGTGTTGTTTTCATCTATTCCCATTAGATGATTGATTTCATCCTCATATTCATCATTATTTTGAGAAATTTCAGCATAGTTCTCCTGAAATGGGGGCCTAATGTTTTGGTCTGGAGCAGCTTCTTTAGCTTTTCCAGGGTTATTATTTTTTCTGAAATTGGGATTTCTGATCTAAGGTTGATTATCCTATTTAGGTTTTCTATCTATATTATCTAATATTTATACCACCCTTTCTAAAGTTTTAGCAAAGAAATCCAATTTAACATCTGAGTTTGAATTTTCTTCTTTAATTGTAACTCTTCCTTCATTTCTAAGTCTGGCATTCCTAGCTAAAATGTTGATTTCTACACTAACAACATCTAATTGCATCTGTTCTAAGGTTTGGGCATCTCTTTCTCTTAATTGATAGGCCATATCTGTATCAAATCCATCAGGGAATTTGAGCATAATAGAGTAAGATGTAGGTTTAAGAGCTACAAGAATAGAGTTATAGACACCGTTATACCTAGTGCAATAGTCTTGGACAGACTCAGTAGGATATCTTTTCAAAGCATCAAACTTAGACAAAATTTGAAGGGGGTTCTTTTTTCTTTCCCATTTATTTAAAAACATTCTATGAAATGCAGCTAAATCAGCTATACTACCAGCAACTAAATTTTTTAACCATTTTTTAACTTCTCCTGTCAAACTTTGGGAAAATAACCTCATCTAGACATATGACTCATCAATTTCATAAATTTCATAGTAATCTGTCATTTTAGTTACATGTTGTTGAGCAATATATTGTGAAATGCCATCAAATAATGGTACATTTTTTTAGTAATCTTGAGGCATATCATGGAGGTTTTGGGGTAAAACAAGGGGAGTATACCTAGCAGCCATGGCTTGAAGCTTTGCTGAGCTGGGAGGTATGAAAGTAATGATAGGAGCAGTGCTGGATATGGTAGCTGATGAATTAAAAAATGTAGTTGAAGAGCTCGGAAATGAAGCTAGTATGTAAATGGAATTGCTAGGAAATAAAGATGTGGTGCTTATAAAATGTGAATGCAAAGTAGTGGATGCACTGGATTGAGTGGATGAAGGAAATAATATCCTAGGCTGCAAAGGCAACTTAGGAATGAAATGGTCTGTAGATGAACTTGCAGAAGTATCTATAAATGAAGTGACAGCATATAAATATGAATCTGTTGTTGGTATTATTGTTGTATGCAATCGAGAAACTGAAGGTTTTATGTAAGACAACAAATGAGCTAATTCAATAGCTTCATTAATATATTTAATCAATGAAAAATTAATATTTTCAACTGTATTTTGATATTTAGATTTATTTGACTTTGTTCCTACTGAAATATTTTTCTGTTTTGCATTCAGAAATGAAAGGAAAATAGGATCTATAACATTATTTTTCAAATCAGTTTCAGATTTAGTTTTAAACAATGAATATTCAAACTTCAGATAAAAATCAATATCATTTAAACTCACTAACTCTTTAGGTAAAGAATTGGCTTTTCTTAATGGTACTTCAATTTCTAAATTGATAGTTTGTTTTTCTTTTTCCCAATCTGCTCTGGGTTATCTACTATAACTGCAGGCTTAGGATCCAGGTTAGACCTGGTATAGTAGGTTTTCCTAGAAGCCAGAATGACTGTTTTAAATACCCACAACCTATAAAAATAATATTAAAGTAAAAAGATAAATGAAATATCTTCCTTTAAGACTAATTTTAAGACTAGAGATTGGTTAGTTCCCCAGTAAGGTCGCCAGTATGTTAACACTCTAGTAATTTCTTAAGTTGTGGGATTTGAGTTTTTAGTCTAAGAACACTAGAGGTAACCACAAACCTACTTCAAATTCTATGATCTAGCCTTCCTAGAATTCAGAGAGGGCTCTCTCTTTAAGATTTATCTTTGTTTTTTATTTATGTTTTTTAGGCTAGTTATGATAGAACAATTGGTTTTGTTTTTAAAGGTTTTGGTGGGAAAAAATCACTTAGAGGTAAACTAGAGAGAAATAGACTTGTCCATTGGGCTATGGAGTTTAAATCTAGCTAGTAGCACTAGAAGTCAAGGCCAAAAAGGTACAATTTTATTCAGGGCAAGATAGATAACCCTTAAAGATTTGGGAAATTGTTTTTTGGTGAAATGGTATGATCGGGATAAAAGACAATGAAGGATCCTTTGATCCAGAAAATGGAAGGAGGCAGGGGTCAAACGGGAGTAGGAGAAATCAGGGATTCCTAACACCAGAAATCAACAGAAAACATTAAAATGGTAACTAGTTAAAAACAAGGAGCACTAGACTGACCTGTAGTAATATTCCTAGTTACACATTCAGATAGAACAAACATATAATGAATTGCATAAAACTCAGAAAATAAAACATTGACAAGAAGGGAGTACTTCACTCATCATCTTATCACAGGGATCCTGAATTATGATGCCATTTTAACTTTTTCCAGTCTGCTACTTCGAAATCAACACATAATAGCCTCCAATGTTCAACAAAAAAGTCTATAGTAAAGTCTAGCAATTTTATTCCACACAAAATATTCTAATGTAGAAGTATTTATACAAAATGTAGTTACAAACATATTAGAAGACACATCTTAGGAATATCTTTAGGAAAGAGAAATATTCTTACAAAACAAGAGGACAATCGCTTAACAACCGTAAAGATATCCTTATCCAAAATAAATAGAACTACTATCTAACAAGGAGACTTGGAGTGATTAGTCATTTCGACGTCGTTGCTAGAAAATATCTTCATTTGAGTTGCCTTAGTTGATACTCTTTAACACTTCTTTAACGTCGATACACTTTTGACTGATATTTCCATTGTTTATCGTAAAAATACATATTTTTTGCGTAAAAAACTACCGTCCGTCCCTTTACTTGATCGTTTTTTTACTATTTTTCAAGGTAATTTTCTTCACTGTTTTACCTCTCATTTTTACATTAAATCTGTAAATGTTTGCCACTGTTCTTCACTGGGAATTTTGACATTCTTTATATTTCTAAAATTCTCATCTGCCTCCCTGTATTTAGCAAAAGTGGGCTTGAACAAAAAGAGATGTTTAATCTCATGTTGTAGAAAGAAAAAATATTCAAAATGCTAAAGAAGGACTTTTCCTGTGGGAGTGCCTTGTGGTAATGGATTACTGACTTGCTCCTTGGAAAATTCCCTGATATTCTTATCATAATCCTTTTGGGGCCTCAATTTTTCATTAAATACATGGATGTCTGGCAAGCCCCTCTATCTTAAGTTTGTGTATTTTACCATAAACTTTGTTATGGCAATGTTCATTGACTCACATTTATCTTCCAGATAGTTCATCAAATTTTTCTTTGTTACCACTTTTTGAATCTGTAAAATGGTTTTTGTTCTATCCAATACTTGTAATTCTTCCAATTCTTCTGTGTTCTTGCTGTTCAGGAATGTGATGAGTTTTAAAACCTGAGCTGGCTTATCAATTAACTCATCCTTGGTTCTTTGAATCTATGCCGAGCTGCTAACAATAAGTCTCTCTACTCATATATAACCTGAATTGAAGGCCATTGAGAGTGAATGGCTTCAATTATGTTTGTCCATAGATGATTCTTTACAAATGAAATTTTCTCAGTGAATGTTAGTTCTTTTTGTAATCCCTTGATTTGTTCCCCAAGTCTAATCTCCTTTTGTTCATGGGTTTTAGAATTTATTTGAGCTAACTTATTTGTGGCTTCAAGATTATCAATCATATTCTTTAGGCTATTGATTTCATTAGTTTTCAAGGACATTTCCTCCACAACCTTAACAATTTGACCTGCTTCATCTATTGGTTGAACCTGTGTTGTAGAAGAATCTGTGTTTGAAGTAGTAGTTGAACTCACTGGCACTGCAGTTGCGAGTGGTTCCTTTGGTGCTAGTTTTTCTCCTAATGTGGAAGCCACTGCTGTGGTAATCACTGGTATAACTGAAGGAATGATAGGAGTGTCAGTTTTTTTCACGTTTTCTTTCTCTTGGACAAGCTGGTCCATTTGGGATTCCATTTATTTGATCTGAGCAATTAATTTGAGGATAAGCTTCATCATATCTTCTTTTTCACTTTGATCTTGAAGGATTTCTCTTTGAGGAAGCTTAAGTTGTTTCCTCAAAGATGAAATATCATCATTCTTTTTCTTAATCAAAATTCTGCTGCTTGAACATTTGAAGGATCATATCCCACCTATAAAACTAAATCTTCTAAGGCTTTAATCTTTAGGTCCTTTGCATACAAATATCCTTTGTCTAGCTTCATTTGATCCTGCATATCAAGAATATTATTCTGCAACTTGGTAGCACTCATTGCCTTTGTCACCACAGTTGAATATAACATTTCAGAGCTATGTCTATGAAATTCAATTTGGTCTAGCTCATGAACATTTTCAGTGTCTACTTCAAACTCCGCCTTTTTATCTGCCACTGTCTTTGGTGCTGAAGTAGTTGGTTGCAAAAATGACATAATCATTTTGTTTGTAGAATAATCAAAGACTGTCAGTAGCCTATTTTGATTCCCAGGTTTTTGCTTGAGGAATTGAGAATATATCTCTGATTTAATTTCCTTATTTTTCTACTTTATCTGCTTATATTTCTCTTTGATATCTAAATCCTTTTCCTCAGCTGTTTGTGAGGAAGAGGCCTCCATATTTTGTTTCTAAATCATTTGAGTATCATCTTTACTTGTTGTTTGTCCTTTTTCAATCTCTGCAAGAGTTTCATTGATTATCACTATAGCTTCATCATTATTTACCTCTGGCTCATTTGTATCCTCAACATCAATTACCTTTTATTTCTAAATTGAACTGAATTTAAGCCTTTTATTATAAATCAGTTTGAATTTTGTTTCTATAGTTGTTTCTGCTGTGTATGCTGCTTCTTCTCTGTTTCTTTTGGCTGAAGTCTCTGGCTGCTTTACAACTTCGAGGGCTTGTGTTGTAACCATTTTTCCTGTTGTCTTTGTATTAGTAATTGTATCTATCAGTGTATTCTCTAACCATTCTTCTTGATTGTAAAACTTCTCAATCTCTAGCTTGGGCTCATGTATGAAGAAAAATAGCTACATTTACCCTTAAATTGATTAGGATCCCTTGAGGATCATAGTTCCATGGAATTTTTTTTTTGAAATTTGAACTCTACTAGTCTCTTTGAGATTTATTTTTCCGCTTCTCTGTTATTTATGATGAAAGGACCCACCTGATTCTTAAGCTTGAATTGAGTCTTTTTCCTTGCAGCTAATAAGTTGATAGAGTCAGGATTTAGAATCTGTCTTAAATATTCCAATGAAAAAATTCTCATGGACCCAGACGGTGGATTACAAACATATACCTTTCCATTTCAGGAAATGTCATGAGCATGGAAATCTCTTCAGAGATTGCCCACAAAATCAACCCCCCCAAAAGATAACCAGGCCAGCAGAAAAGATGAGCAAGGTTTCATGAAGGTGGGCAACAGAAGCAGGCAAGGAAAATGAAACAACACTGGTAGAGAAACCCCAGAGATTGCACAACAAAATAAATATGACATCCTCTCCACCATTCCAGAGGAAATAGAACAATACAGCAAAAGTAAAGAGAAGACTACTGAGCAGGAAAAGACCTCGAACACCATGGACATGGAAATGGACAACACAACCCTTCTTTCATAAGAAGGACAAATGGCTCAAGATGACACACACATGGACTTCACCCAGGATACACCAACGCCAGAGGAAAAGGAGATTGAGGATATCTTGATGGGCATAGACCTAAAAAACATAGCAAAGAATTGGAACACAAAAGGAAAAGAACACATACAAAGAATTGAGGAAGCCTACATCTTACAACAAAGTTTACAAAATCAGAGAGAACACCAAACCAAAGGGAAAATTCAAGCAAGAGGAATCAAAGCAAACCTTAAAGCCAACCACCAAATCACCAAAGGGCTGACACGGAAAAGAGGTCAGAAGACCAACAGTCAGCACCTTCAAGAGCTCGGTATTCGAATCATCAACGAAGGAAAGGTACAGGTGCTCTCTCTCTCTCCCAACATGTTATTATGATCTGCACTTCATGGAATATAAGAGGACTAAATAGTCCCACAAAAAAAGGATCATAAAATCCAAGGTTGCCTCAGAAAAGCCTGACATTCTACTACTACAAGAGACAAAAAGCAGTTTTTCCGAAATGGACTCCATTCAACAAGCTTGCTTTAGGAAACAATAAAGCCATTTGGCCATTGCAGCCTCAGGCACCGCTGGAGGTCTAGCTACATTCTGGAAAGACCCAAAGTTCCATCTAATAGAATCCCTAGCTTCAAAATACGCTCTCACTACCATTCTCCAAATCACTGGCACCAAAGACAAGCTTTGTATCACTAATGTCTATGGCCCCCATTCTATTCCAGAGCGCATTTCATGGCTCAAATATCTTAAGAATCAACTCCGGCCTCTTGGCCACCCTTACAGTATTTTGGAGGGAGACTTCAACATGATTCTTAATCTAGAGGAAAAAAGGGGTGGTATCCGAAGATTGGACTCGGATTCCTTTGCCTTTCAAGACATGATAGATGAACTAGGCCTCATTGACATACCCTCAAAAAATGGCAATTACACCTGGAACAACAGAAGAGGGGGTGATCGTCAGATAGCCTCAAGGCTTGACCGTTTTCTCCTTTTTGAGGATCTCTTCCTCTCCTCCATGGAAACGGAAGCCCGCATTGCACCTCAAGCTGAGTCTGACCACTGGCTGATTGTTCTAACTCTCAAACTCTCTAAAATACAAAATAATGCTCCCTTCCGATTGAGGCATTCTGGATCTCACATCCAGAATTCCAAGAAAGAATGAAGGAGTGGTGGTCTATCACTCCTCCTCGGTTAGGCAGTAAGATGCGCAACTTCCATAAAAGACTAAAAATCATCAAACATGAATTAAAAAAATGGAACCAGCAAACCTTTGGAGATATCACAACTGATAAAAATATTTTAGAACTAAAAATATGAGCCCTTCAATAGAGCATCATCCACAATGGATTGACAGAGGAAAAAAAACAAGAGGAAACAGAACTGCAATAAAAATGGGATGACCGAGCCTCTCAAGAAGAAACCCTATGGAGACAAAATTCCAGAATCAGCTGGCTCAAAGATGGGGAAAAGAATATTGCCTTCTTTCATAAGTCTATGATCCAACACCGCAAACAAAACATAATTCTCAACCTTAAAAATAGGTAGGGTCTCATCCTGATCACCCACAATGAAATTGAGGAAGAATTAAATCAACACTTTGAGAACATCCTTAAGGAAAACAACCATGACAATGAGGCTCATATTAGGAAAATCACCAGTAATATTCCTACCATATTATCCAGAGAACGCAATCAGATTCTTCTAAAAAAGATAACAATGGTGGAAGTGGATGTTGCTGTCCAATCCATGCCTAATGGCAAGGCCCCGGGCCCTGATGGTTTCACCATAGAATTCTACAAAGCTTGCTGGCCTCTAATCAAGGATGATGTCTATGACCTCATCGAGGAATCGCGTCTGAAGAAATCCATCCTTCCTTCCCTCAATGCCACCTTCCTAGCGCTCATTCCCAAGTTAGATAAGGCAGACTCTCCTGATCACTTTAGACTGATCGCCCTTTGCAACATAATCTACAAGATTATTTCCAAAGTCTTGGCCAACAACATCAAATCTCTCCTTCCTCTCCTTATATTGCCCAATCAAACTAGCTATGCCAAAGGCAGGAAAATTCTGGACAGTATCGTCCTCTCTCTAGAAGTCATCCACTCTCTCAAGGACCAAGGCAAACAGGGCATGTTGATTCAATTAGACATGTCCAAAGCTTTCGATAAATCAACTGGCACTATATTAGGCACATGTTGGATGCCTTTGGTTTTAGTTCTGATTGCATTAAATGGATCATGGATCTGGTCTCAAGAGCGTTCTTCTCCATCCTCCTCAATGGTTCTCCATCCCCCATCATCAACCCCTCTAGAGGCATCATACAAGGGTACCCTCTTTCCCCCTTCCTCTTTGTCATTATGGTTGAAGGCCTTGGCCAGTCCATTTCCGCTGCCTCTTCTGTGGGCCTCATCTCTGGTCTCAACCTCTATCCTCCTAGCCCTCCCAACACTCACCAGCAGTTTGTGGATGACATGCTCCTCATGGGCACTCCCTCCGCTAAAGAAGCCCATGCCTTTCGAAAAATTCTTGATGACTTCGCTCTAGCCTCAAGATCCTATGTCAATAAATCCAAGTCCAAAATATTTTTTCTTAACACTCCAAATGCTATCCAATGCCATATCACCAGAATCCTTGGGTTCCATCAAAGCAGCTTCCCTTCGAAATACCTGAGATTTCCTCTCACTGAAAAAACTTTAGCCAAATCAAACTGGGAACCCCTTATCTCCAAGCTCAAGAAAAAGATCTCCAATTGGACCTTCCGCTTCCTCAACCTAGCTAGCAGACTTGGTCTACTCGGTTTTGCAAGCTATGCCTCTGTACCAGATCTCAGCCATTGCAACTCCCTGGTCCATCTCCAATCAAATCAAAGCCATCCAAAGATATTTCCTCTGGAAAGGAAAAGCCAACAATGGAAAATGGGCCCTTGTGGCCTGGGACAAAATTTGTGCGCCCAAAAAAGCGGGCGGTCTTGGACTCAGGGACCCAGACCTTCTTGGCAAGGTCATGGGTGCCAAGACTTGGTGGCGTTGGATCACTAACCCCACCACCCCTTGGGCCACGCTCTGGAAATCCAAGTATGCCCCTGTGCAGCCTCAAGAATCATTGATTAGACACTTAGGTAATCTTAAGGGCTCGCCTATTTGGAATCAGGCTTGGGACAACAAATCACTCATTCAAAATCACAGGTTCTGGGAGATCTGCAATGGAGAGAATGCCCTATTTTGGGAGGATGCATGGGAGAAATTTCCTAAACTCAAATATGACATCTACCTCCCAATTAGAAGGCAACTGGACAAACTCAATAAAAACACGGTTAAATATTTTTGGAAAATTTCTGAAAACTCAGAATGGAGGGAGTGGCTGAATCTCAAAGAGCTGACTCAAATCCAACATCACCAGTCTACGGCAACCCTAGAAGAGGAAATAAACAACAAACAAATTCAGAGAGAAGAGGGACCGAACAGACTTCGATGGGGCACCAATGTGGCTGGGCGTTTCAACATAAAAGAGGCTTACAACATCCTGTAGAGTCCAGCTCCTGCCCAACCTGATGGCAAGGGGCAATGGCTCTAAAATAGGAACCATTGGCCGAAAATTACTATATTTCTTTGGTTAGTCATGCACAAGAAAATTCTAACATGGGACAATCTGCAAAAGAAGGGTTTCATAGGACCTTCTGCGTGCACGTTATGCCACTCCAACTCTGAAACAACCAATCACATCCTCAATGACTGCCCTTTCGCCTCCACCATATGGAACTAGCTCCACCTTGTCTTTAATGCCTCCGACCGCAATCCTTCTTCATTCCTGTCTTCCCTGGATGATTGGCACCCTTCCTTCTCCCCCCAACATCTCATCAACCTAGCTTGGAACCTCCTCCTAGGTATCATTTTTTGGGCTCTCTGGAAGGAGCGGAACTCCTACATTTTCAAAAATATGGCTTCTAAAGAAGAGCATATCCTCCATCGCATCAAACACACTCTGCGTGAATCTGTCTCCATTGCCAGGCTCTAGGACTCCTCATCTCCCCCAACCTCGGACGACTGCAGAATTTTATCCCTTCTCAATCTCCCCTCCCCCACCCACCTCCCCTCCCTTGCTGCCTCCCCCTCTTCCCCCCCTTTGTCCATTTGGCTCCCTCCGGAACACAATTTCATCAAGCTCAATTACGACGAAGCATCCAAGAACAATCTAGGCATGGCCGGCTTCGGAGGGGTCTTTCGCAACACTCAAGGCTCTATCCTTTGGATCTACTATGGAAATCTAGGTCACACTACCAACAACGTCGTAGAGCTTCAAGTGTTAGCCCATGGCCTAGTTATCGCTAGACTTAAAAAATTTTGGCCCCTTCTGGTAGAAGGTGACTCCACTGTCGCTACCCAAGATTGTAAGAAACTCCAGCAAGGGTGCAGTGTCGGGCAGGTTTCCGAATGATGGCGCATCAATAGAATTCTCCACAAAATCAAAGCCAGCATTGCTGAGGCCAAAGGTGTTTCCTTCACGGCGGTTAGGAGAGAGGCCAAAAAATTGGCGAATCTCTTGGCAAATCAAGGTGTGAACGCTTCCAACAGACTCCTCTCTATGGATTGGGAATCCTTTAGGGAGCCAACGGTCAAAACCGCTTGTCTCCGTATTAACTGTCATGATCTTCAATAGACATCCACCTCGTTGTCCCCTCCCATAACCAACCATCATCATGACCTGGTACCTCACATCCAATCTCATGATTGAGCGCTACAGCGGCTCTCCCTTAGAATGTCCACCCCTGTACATTCCCACCCTTGGCAATTACTCCCCGCAGACTCTCACTTACTCCTCTCACATGCGCTCCAGCTATTCCCATGAGCCATCACCTCTCTTGTTGGCCGCCTTAAATTCCATCCTCCCTGCTCACATTCCCCATTGCTCTACCTTGTTTGGCCTCCCCGCATCTTCTCACATCACTGTCCTCTCCCATCTCTCGGCCCTCCTTATTAATTTCCATCTCAATCGGTTTTCCATGGCCCCTCATCGCCACAATTCCCCTCCTTAGGCACGGCGGGGTCGCCAGGCCTATTGGGCGAACCCCTCCCGCCCGCCGATGACCAGGGCTAAAACTTCTACAAGGAATGAAGCCCGCATTTTCGTTAACACCACTCCCTTAGCGGTGCAGGGGAAAATTGCAGAATTGGAAGCGGAGGCCCACACCCGTCACAGAACCATCCCCTCGGAGATGGTGGACACCGCCCTCTGTTGGATACCTGATCTAGGCCTTACCAGAAGCCGTGAGAATTTGTACAGTAGTGCAATTGACTTGCACTGGCACACAAAAAGGCTTTTGGCCATTGCTATGTAGGAGTAGAGCAGCGCTAGCAAGGAGCTGGAGAAGAAAATAGATTCTCTGTCCAAAAAATTCGTGGTGTATGTGCGAGAGGTCCACCATCTGCTTCGTCGACCGCTCCTCTCCCCATTACAACCTATTGAAACGTAGCTCTGCGAAGCGACATTAGCCGGGTCCAAGGATCAAAGAGGAAGCTCCTCCCAAAGCTGATGGTCTAGAGGCCGGTATGTCTTCGCTCCACTGCCAGTTCCTCAATCTGGAGGAGGGCACCCCGGATCGTCCTATCAGCGTAGATGACTACCTAAATGATGACGAGGACGTGCAGCCTTCCCCGAGACCCTGATCTCTTTCTACTTCTCCTGGTTTGTTGTTTTTTTTATGTATCTCTTTCAGCATGCGAGACCTAAAGGTCTGTTTTCCAGCACCCCCCGGTGCTTTAGCTTCTCTGGGTTTCTTCTCTATTTTGTTTTCTCCCCTCAGATGTACTCCCATGTAAACACCTTCCTTGAGGGTGAGAAATTCTCAGCGCTTAAGAATAGTTACAGTCTTCAGCCTCTTGCGGCTACTATGTAAATTTTTTTTTTTATATTAATGTGAATAGCTCCTCCCAACTTACAAAAAAAGAAAAGAAATTCATAATATTCTAACAAGGAAGAAGAGTAGAGCTTCCTAGTAGACAAGCTAACACCTAAAAGGGACGAATCTAATTGAGTTTAGATAGAAGTATGAAAGTATTGAAAACATTATAGCCTTGGTAAGAACACATCTAAGATTTCCATCCAACCAAAAAATACATATTTCCTTTTGTAACCAAACTAATAAATAGGTCCATTTTATAAAAAATGAGACCTATCACCAGTGTGCTAACACTAAAGAAACTGTTTCACATAAAACAACTATTCACGTACATAAACAAGAAAAATTAGTTAGTATTTTCTATACTATTCACGTACATAAACAAGAAAAGTTAGTATTTTCTATAAAATACTAATGACCCATGGGTGTGGACATGTTGTGTGAGTCTCAATCTTTAAGCTTGAGGCTTCAATATTCATGTTTTATGCTTAAGTGTGTACAATGTAAGATCACATGGTGTGACAGAAGACAACTTTCTCTAATAAATCCAAAGATCCATTATGGATGATTCTAGGTTTATCTTGAAGTGAGTGACGTGCAAATTTTAAAATGATTAATATTTGACAATTAAATATGGAAAATACATATAAATACTTGTCAAATTTAACCTCTACATGCATAAAGTTAAGTTTGGAAGCTATTATAAAAATTATGGCAAAAGTAATTTGCTCCACATATAAAACTAGAAATGAAATAGTAATAAATAACTGTAAATTTATATTTTTAATAAAATTTAAATAATAACTTTTAGAATAAAGCCTCATGTCTTGTTAATTTTTTAAAAACATCTTAATTATCAATGATCATAATTTCAAAAATATTTTAATGTATATATTTTTTAAGGATAAACACCTATTAGATATTTGAACTTCAAATTTCACAATCTACATAATACTTCATAAAGCACCAATTAAATTATATTGTACAAACTAATGACTTTAAAACATTTAACTGAATTTGAATCTATAATACATTTATTCTTTACCAACAATAATATTAGATTAATTTAACTAACCTTTAACACTATCATCACATAATCTATATATAATACTATTTACAAATATTTATTTTTAATTCACAGTAATAATTAATTACATTATACAAAATAAAAATAAATTATATCAATTTTTTTTTAATAATAATAATAATAACACTTAATTGGAATTATATATATATATATATATCATCTGCTTCCTAATCTACCTTTATAAAATCTTATACTATTCCTATTACGAAAAATGGATTGGTGGAGACAAGCGATTCCTTAAGCGCGTTGTTGCCATGTGGGAATAGACACGAATGTAATAATTGAAATCAAAAATAAATTTGAAGTAGACTCACACCAACCCAAACATGAAGGAAAAAGTCTCCGATGAAGATTCCCCTTTCCTACCTTTGTGGCGTATACCAGTAAAATCCGCGTACCTTTTGAATCGTGTATTTATATTTTAATATATTTTATTTTTTCTGATTTCACTTTCAATTCATAAAAGTTTGCCAGTTCCAGTGTTTTTAAGAGCTACACATGAATCTAGATATGGCAATGTTTTTTTTTTTATAGAGTATTTTTGAATTTTAGTGAGTCAAATTGGGCAATAAGGTGTATTTTAAATAAAACATTATGGAATTTTATAATCTAAATTATGTTGAAATCGATGGATTAGTAAATTGGGCAATAAGGTGTATTTTAAATAAAGCATTATGGAATTTTATAATCTAAATTATGTTGAAATCGATGGATTAGTAAATTGGGCAATAAGGTGTATTTTAAATAAAGCATTATTGAATTTTATAATCTAAAATATGTTGAAATCGATGGACTAGTTTGGGTCGATACAGAAGTTATAAAAATATTTTAAATATCTGCATTTTATGATTTGGTTGCAATTTTTCTATCGCGATGATTTAAAATTTAGTTTAAAATAAAATTGAGATTAAATATTTTTATGAGAATCCAAGTTGAATATTTATTTATTTATAAAATATTAATGAATTATTTTAAGTAATATGTTTTTAATAATAATATTATTATAACTTATATTTATAGATAGTAAATATATTTATTATAATTGGCTGGTTTGAAATGCGTTGACAAAAATTTCTTATCACCGAAAATTTCTTATACACATTTTATGGATCACAGAAACCAAATTCTTAATAAAGTAATGATTATTTTTACTATCAATTTACAATGAAATTATAATAAATTTTATTTTTTTTATTGTAATGAATTGTTTTAGGATATATATCTATATATAATTAATAATGATAAGCTAATTTATAAATAAATATTTTTATGATTAACTAAATCTTAATGATGTGATTAATTTGAAAGACATTTATCTATATTATAGATTACAAAAGTCTTAGATCTAAGCTAATTTATATTAATCTATTTATTATTTTATTGTTTGAAAAAAGTAATAACTACTTTTAGTATTAATTATTAATTATCAACTAAATTATAATAGATTTAAAAGGATAATTTGTCCTTAATGAATTATTTGAGAAGATAAGATTTCCTTCCATAATTGTGAATAGTTAGCTTATATTCATAAATAATAACTAATAATAATTTATTCTAAATTACTATCAATTGTGTCATTTCAAAATTTAAAAACCATTCTAAATTAATAATAAACAATGTTGTTGTTTAATGATTTTACATTTTAGTTTATTTTTTCGAAATCTAATGATATAATTGTTGGCCAGATTATAATCTTTGATTATTGAAAATATATCTTTTTTATTTTTTTCTAAGGGAAAAATCGTAATTTTATTACTGAAAACAAAATTACATGTTGCATGCAATGGTAATTGTCAATCAAGACAAGCTATTAAGCTACATATTAAAACCTACAATACATGGGGAGAAATTAAGATTTTCTCCTTTTTTTTATTTTCAACCTTTCGCCAAGCACCTTGAGTTGGCGTGGCAGAGATAAGGGCGAGTTGGTTTTCTTTTGTGAGTGCTCCATTGTCCTTATCTGAATCCGAAGTATCTGAATTGTGTTGTATTTTGTTTCCCCCATTGTCTGGTGCCCCAAGATCCATTGTCAGTTGTACCGTGGTGGTAATGTCAAACGGATCTTGCATTTCATGTTCTTGTACACCCAGAGCGGTTGCTATCTGTTTACTCTCATTTGGGATGGGGTCATCCTTTTCCTCTTTTGTCTCTTGCTCTGGTCCACCTGAAGGGAATTTCCATCCTTTGGTTGCTTTCTCTATCTTCTTATTTTTTCTGTTATCTCTTTTTGCATTCAAGCATGTGTTTTGTAAGTGTTCGGTATTCCTACATATTTTGCATCTGAATGCAATGTTTTCATAGTCTAAGTGTTGCATCCGTTTGTGTTGTTTATGAACCAGTTGAATGCTCTTTGGTAGCCCTTTGCTGAGGTCCACTTCCACACAGATTCGTGCGAAGGTGTAGATCCGCTCCTCCAAACGTTGAGTATTTGTTTTTATGTATCTCTCGATGATGTTCCCAATGCCTTCTCGAACACATTCATTCCAAAAATGAAGTGGGAGGTTGTACAGCCGGACCCAAACCGACATTCTGGTAACCTCCATAGTGTTTGCGTCAAAATTCGAAAACCATGGTGTGATGACGAGTCCGTTGGATTCCCAGAACCACGGTCCAACTCTAAATATGATGTCTCTGGCTTCTGAAGATGGAAACTTGACTATGAAAAATCCTTTAAAACAGAGATGGATTACACAGTCCATGGTCCAATTGGTAAAGATCTAATGAAAGAGCTCCATTGGTTTGGGCCAAAAGTAATTAAATTTTCATATTATTGATTGGGATTCAAATGTGGAGCGATGCTCGTCTATCTCTGGAATATCTATTTTGAGTTTGGACACACGGTTTAGTTGCTCCATAATGTATGGTTTGGGAATATTCTCTACTGGTTCAGTTGGTGTTGTTGCTATGTTTTTCCCCTACAAAATGTTCTTGTATGAGGGTCCTTTTGGGATTCCGAGTTTGGAGGTGCTGGTTACCCTTGTGGGTCCATGTGTTCTGTTCTAATCTGTTGTGCCTCCTCTCAGTGTCAAGTTGGGATAAATGGTAGACCTAGGGCCTATGGGAAATTCCTTGATACAATAGGGGTCTTGTAAGGATTTCCCACCATGGATTAAGGATTACATGTAGTAGGGGTATCCTAAAGCTGACCTGATATTTTGCTTCAAGTGTGTAACCTTGTTTGTGTCCTATACCCATACCAAAAAATTGTTCCCCACTGGGGGTCTTATGAAAATTTGAAAATGAGTAGAGCTTACCTGATTCTCATTATTTGTGGCACTTATGTGGGCTCCTTTGGGAATCTATTCTGGTTGCTTGGATAGAGTTCTGTAGGTGCCATTGTTCCGTTGATTGATAGGCTTCAGTGTCGAGAGGTAGGACTCCTCGAAATGGCATAAAGCGATGTGTGTCGTGAGGTCTGCCTCCATAATGCCCCAGTGCACGCATAGTACCCCGAGGACAAAAAAAGCTCCAACCCCGCCTTGCTGCCATTGGCACCATATCTAGACTGGTCTTCCCATCACACCCACTGCGAGCGGGATCCTGAATGCTGGGACGTCTCGGATGTACAAGAGTCCGTCGAGGGTGTTGGGCTGCCGCAACATTTCTAGGCCTGTGGCCGATATAGTCGATGGGGGAACGGAAGGCAACGTCCGCGAATGCAAAGCAACCCCGAATCCAAGCAATACTACGTTCCAGCATAGGTACAAGACCTAATTCCTTGGTATCAGGTGCAGGCTTCTCGTTTGATGCACCTCCATGAGGGTCCGCCGCTGTGCAATCCAAGAGGCCATATCTGTAAACCCTAGTTCTGCTGCCGACTGCCATCACTCTTCTCATTTCGGTCTTCTCCCTATATTTTTTATTATATAAAGGAATTCACCACTTCTAAAGCCATAAAACATTTAAATTATGCAAATTATACAACTTAAATTTGTAATTCCCTTTATAATTTCGAATATATATAAGGTTTTTGGATTTGGGGTTTTTTTTAAGCAGTAGCTAAGGCTTGTTTGAAAGTTTTCTTTATGGTTTTTTTGAGATTTGCTTATAGATTTTGGATTTGAGTTTTTTTTAGAATTTTTTTTAGAATTTTTTGGTTTTGAAAATTTTCTTTATGGCTTTTCTAGTTTTTAAGTTTTTGAAAACAAAATTTATGATTTTTTTTTTTTTTAGAGATTTGCCCAGCAACTCACCATCTTCACATCTTTCTCATCAGTTACTATTAGGTTTATCAATTGCCATTGAGTTTTAATGAAATCCTAATTATTTTCTTTTTAGATTTATACCTTTTATTAAACTGGTCTTACCACAAAATAAGATCTACAAATACGTGACATCTTTTCTCTTAACCAAAATTGGATCCTCACCCTGCGGAAATCCAATCCAAACAAAAACAAGAAAATATGCCCAAATAAACTCAAACTTTAAAATACAAACGACCATCAACATGGTGAAAATAGGCACAGCCCCAATGCTACTCAAGGTTGGTCGCCTTACCTCATCGGTTCAAGACAAGATGCAAGGCCTATCGTCAAGTGCAGAGACTTTGTTTTGAGAATAGAAAATCATCCACCGTCTCAAGTTTTGATAAAGATAAAATCCTATAGTGTTCTCTTAGATCTAAAATAGATCCCACTGCATCTCCAACGTCCGTGTCCGAGTCCGTGGGGACGATGAATCTCAGCCACAGGAGGAAGATCCACGGCCCCTGTTCATTAAATAATGCAGACCGCGTAATTTCCCGGTTTCTACGAATATGCAAAATAGTGTCAGGATATGCGGATGACACGTGGAAAGGACGATGTTTCCTACCGATCCAACTTGGGGGATACTTCTATTTATTGGTCGATCCAAACGAAGGTGAAGCCACACACTTGGATCATTTCGTTCGAGACTCGGCTTTTCTGCAACGGTATCCATACTGAAATTGCAGTTGGTGAACTATAGCCCTGAAATCAATTTGACCCCTGTTTCCCCTGTGTTTGTATGTTGTGTGCAGTTTGTTGAACAATTCCCAAAGTGTTTTGTACAGAAATCTAGTTGGGTGTTTTTTATTATACATAAATTCATTTGGGTCGTCATCGGATTTAGCGCTTTGTGTCCAGATTGAATCCCCAAATTGTCAAGGGTTTGAATCCAGTATTCCTTTTTAATAGAAAACCCTTGTGTATATCCAGATATAAATTCCTGCTGCGTAGATTGTTTTGAGCATACCCGCAAAGAACGTCTGTTGGGTTTTTTGATCTGCGGACACCCAAAGAAATCCCTGCTGGGTTCATTGTGTTGTGCATACCCACGTTTGAATCCCCGCTTAATTAAATCTGTTTAGTTTGTTTGGATCAGTTATTGTGGTTTTTAACTGGATTTTGGATAAATCTTTGCTATTTTTAGTGGATTTTGTTTTGTGATTCTCGAAATTCGCCATCATGTCTTTAGGAATGCCTCATCAAATTGGCTCAATGGTATCCCCTGATAAGCTTTCATATTCCGAGACGTCTTCTGATTGCCACCTAGATGAGGGTGGAAAGTATATATCCGCTCAATGGAGGCCTTCTTCAGGTCTTAACTGCAAAACCCAGAGACCTAAAGTAGATTTTGATATGCAGTCATTGCAAGTTTCTTCTCCCCCTGTAAGCCCATGTGGTTCTTCTCCATCTGCCGAGGAATGGTGGAGAAGGCCTGTTCATAGCCCAAGAGGACAAAATGTTCATAGCCCAAGAGGACAAAATGATGGGCTTCGGCCAGATTTGTCGGTGGCCTGCCAGGCATTTGAGGTTCAAACTCAGGCTGTCACTGCCACAGATGCGGAAGCCGGAGTTGGTTTCCAAATTGAGCAGAGTTTTGAAGAAAAGTTGCATGATTTACCTCTGGATGCTGTGAAAAAGCATGGAGCGGGTGGGGTACCTGTGTTTGTTATGCTTCCTCTGGATAGCATAAACCAGAACAATACGGTCAATCGAAGGAAGGCTATGAATGCCAGTCTTCAAGCCTTGAAGAGTGCTGGTGTTGAGGGAGTTATGATGGATGTTTGGTGGGGTCTTGTTGAACGAGAGGCTCCAGGGCAGTATAATTGGTCTGGGTACAGAGAGCTGCTGGAAATGGTGAAGAAACATGGATTGAAAGTCCAGGTTGTAATGTCATTCCACCAGTGTGGAGGAAATGTTGGGGATTCTGCCAAGTATGAACGCTAAATTTTCCATATATACAGTCTGTTGTTTCCTTGTACATTTTATTAATGTGGAAATCATGTTTTTCATGCCTAAGAATGGTTCAGAACTTGGAATGATTTAGAATGTTTTTGTGATTTGTGATTGTGCAGTATTCCATTGCCGAAATGGGTTGTTGAAGAAATAAACCATGATAATGATCTAGCCTATACGGACCAGTGGGGCAGGAGAAACTACGAGTATATTTCGTTGGGATGTGATAATCTTCCAGTTTTGAAGGGAAGGACACCTGTTCAATGCTATGCTGATTACATGCGGAGTTTCAAGGAGAATTTTAAGGATCTTTTGGGGGAAACCATTGTGGTAAGTTCTTGAAATACAGCGTATTAGGGGCAAGTGCTTCTTCCTTCCCTTTTATTCTCTTAATTAGTCTTGCAGTGTTAGTTCTTTTCTGACATCTTGTGACCCGACAGCATATCTTGCTTGTTTATTTTCTTGTCTTTTTATAAATGCAGTAGGTCCGATCTCATTGAAATTTATATTTAGGTTTTGATTTTGAGCAACTACCCTGCTTGTTATTTTCTCCATTATTTGATCTTCGTAGTTTTTGAAAATATGCGTTTTAATTGAAAGTGCAGTTACTATGTGAAAGGCCTCAAGTTTAACCCTGCTCACTATCCCTCTTCTTATCAGTTGCTCTGAGCTCATGGCTCGAACTTAACACTTTGACGATTAGTCTTCCACAATCTCTCTGTTCTTATTAGTTGCTTAAGATTCAAATTTAACATGTCTCGAACTTAACTCTATGCTAAATTGTCCTCGACGATCTCAGTGTGCCTTGGGATTCCTGTATCATACTGGATCACGAACTCATCCAAGGATGTGGGGGTATCCACATCCTAGCTCAAATTGAAATATCCCTGCAACTGAGAACTCCAGAACCCCAGTCGCAGTTGGGGGTATCTATTCTGCCAAATTTATTGAAGGTTTTGCACCCAGCTGAGAGCTCTGAATGAATGATTGAAGATTGCCCACGGTTGGGAAAAACTTGTTTATGGGAAATCCGAACTTCCCAAACCTTTCTCCATGGGAGATTCAAGCCTTGGTTGTGCACAAACAGATAGAGATTGCCATCCAAACTCGAATAAAAGGATCCCTGTGACTGCAACTTGGCGATTATCTACCAAACTCGCCCAAGATCTGCACTTGGCCCAAATCTTTGCACAAGTAAGATGGTCCACGATCTATAAAATTTGTCTCAGGGAGATTCAAACCTTTTATATGTTTAAAAACACCCCTAATTTACCAGCTAACCAAGGCCCTGTTGAGCATCTTGTCTATTTTGCCTCGGCCAAATATCCAACACCTCAATTTTTGGGCATTTTTTTTGGCCTATCATGCCCACTCTGAAATATCACCAATATCCTCCATGTTGCACCTGCTTTAAACCAGAGAGTATGCACCTCTTTTTAACCAGAGAGTTAACATACTGAATTGTTTGCCATCAACATCATATCATACAACCGACATCCTTTTTACTACAGATGCCTGTCTCCAATCTCATTTCTACCACAAGATTTTGCTTACTCTTTACCCCCCGGCCTATTTTTACCAGAGAGGTCGGATATAGACTGTCCCTAGTACAGAGGTTGCATATTGCTAGTGCACAATCCTGGCATATAAATTGGATGACCAAGGTATTTGTATTTAGCCCTATCTTTTATGATCAGAGGGTTGATCAGGGGGCTTCTTTTCCATGTGGCCACATATGATGGTTTATGAACAATTGCAATTTACCATGACCTAACTTGTATTTTTGGATTTGGTACAAGGCATATCATTAGGCTGAAAATGCCATATGCCATAACTTATTTTGGCCGCAGCTTTTATGATCAGAGGGCTTCTTTTCTATGTATCCATACAGATTTTGGTCCAATGGCTTAGAAGTAATTTTCTTGATCTAGTCTCTTTGATATCTCCAGTTTCTGAAGATATTATGAGGCTTCTATCCATTGTGAACAAACGAATGGAGATTGTTCTATATTTGTGTTTGTTGGGTCAAAGATTTCAGTATTGGTATTAAAACTCTCTGCTCCATCTGCTGCCTTATTTGAAGCATTTTAACATGTTCTTGCCTTATTTGCTTTCATGCTTACATGTATGCAAACACATTTATGTTGAAAATGTTTTAACCTATGTCCAACTTGTTAGAAGAAGAAGCCAAGACTGTCATGTAGGTGTTTTGCATGCTACACATATTACATATCAATTGAGTCTTTTATGTCCAAACTCCCTGATCTGTATAAATCCTGCTTGTTACCACCATGCTTTCTTTTTCTTCAAATATGATTGGCCCTAATGCCTGCTGTCTATCTGTCTGAGAGTTATTTGAACTGTGATATTTTGGTCGTGTCAAAGCCCATAATCTGAACCTAGAATAAAAAATGTGTCTAACATGGGTATAATCTGTCCCATGATATTACAGGAAATTCAAGCGGGAATGGGTCCTGCAGGAGAGCTGCGGTATCCATCTTATCCTGAGAGTAACGGTACATGGAAATTCCCAGGGATTGGAGCATTTCAGTGCTATGATAAGGTATATAGATACTAGACTTTTTTTGTAATGAATTTCCCTTCAGCTGTATATGATCTTTTTGATATAAAGATATTATAGGCTATAGCTGTTATATAGAATTTTGTAAGCATACAGGTCAATGCCCTTTATTTACTACTTTGGATATCCTTGTATTACAGTATATGATCTCTAACCTTAGAGCCACGGCTGGAGCTGCTGGTAAGAAGGATTGGGGTAATGGGGGTCCAAGTGATGCAGGCCATTACAATAACTGGCCTGAGGACACACCATTTTTCCGCAGAGATGGTGGCTGGAATAGTCCGTATGGTGAGTTTTTCCTTAAGTGGTATTCTGGTATGCTTCTTGATCATGGAGAGAGAATCCTCACAGCAGCTGAATCCATTTTCCATGGCACTGGCACCAAGCTTTCTGGTAAAGTGGCTGGTATTCACTGGCATTATGGAACCAGATCTCATGCCCCTGAGCTTACTGCTGGATATTATAATACCCGGCTAAGAGATGGGTATCTGCCAGTAGCTTCAATGTTTGCGAGACATGGAGTGATTTTCAATTTCACTTGCATTGAAATGAAGGATTGGGAACAGCCAGGAGATGCACAATGCTCCCCAGAGAAGCTGATCAAACAAGTCGTCCTGGCAACTCGAAAAGCTGGGGTCGGTCTTGCAGGGG
Organism: Pinus albicaulis; assembly: GCA_034641835.2. Classification (NCBI taxonomy): domain Eukaryota; kingdom Viridiplantae; phylum Streptophyta; class Pinopsida; order Pinales; family Pinaceae; genus Pinus; species Pinus albicaulis. Next base: position 1,546,624,606 of record CM076570.1, read on the forward strand.
AGAATGCGCTTCCAAGATTTGATCAAGATGCACACAATCAGATCATTAGGAATGCCAGTCTCCGACTGCCAGAGGATGGTCGAGACACCAGGGTTGAACCCATGTGTGCATTTACTTATTTGAGAATGAGCCAGCATTTGTTCCAGCCTGAAAATTGGAGGTTGTTTGTCTCACTTGTTAGAAAACTGGCACAAGGAGAGGCCGGCTTAAATTCTTGGGAGCAAGAACACAGAGACACAGACTCATTTGTTCATGCCAGTAGACCATTTTTCAAAGAGGCTGCTGCACTGATGCATAACTAGGTCTCAAGCAGACTTCTTATCATTTCAGCTATACTACTTATGAGGTCTGAAGCAGACTTTTTAGCATTTCAGTTATACTACTTATGTTGTACGTTTATAAAGTTCGTTATTTGTCTTTTATTTTTATAAAGGTCGTGATGTATAGACCTAGCTCTGATCCATTGGGCTGCTGCCCCTGCTGCATTCTAATTCTATGGCAGCAGTTCGCAAGCCAGCAGGAAGTCAATGGACATGTTAGTGCTACGTAATCTTAAAGATGATGAAGAAAACGTTGTAAGGTTTTTTTGAGACACAATATAATTATAAGATCTATAGGTATTTATTAGATAGAACATCGTTCTTTGTTGTCTTTTAATGTATATACATAAAATCCATATGGTTAGTAGGTAGAATATCATGTTTTTGTTAAATTTTTATTTTATATATGTACATTTCCTGATTTTCATTGAGAGGTATGGGAATCAGCAGCTATCAAAATTATTAAATTTTTCTATTTCTCTAGCAGGAAAGTATTCAAGTTAGTCAACCAAGATCACATAACATCTCATAACATGTGAAATGAATTTGTTTCTCTTTTCAAAAGTTGAGTTGAATTTGTAACTCCATAACATGTGAAATGAATTTGTTTCTCTTTTCCAAAGTTGAGTGGAACAAGTAACTCCAAAGTTGAGTTGAATTTGTAACTCCATGCTCAAGTTTGGAAGCTCTGTTGTAATTCAGCAGCGCACCAATTGCTTTATGAGCCACTTGTGTTTCCTTACTGACAAAGCACTCATGTTCCCACTGTATAACCATCTATTCATGCACAAATATGTTCCAAATACTTCTATGTAACTTCACTCTATAAGGATCTATTCATGCACAAATAGGTTCCAAATACCTCTATGTAACTATACTTTTAACTTCACTCTATGCATCTATTCATGCCACATATGTTCCAAATCCTTGAATGTTTATAAAGCATTCGGGCATGCTTATATAATCATCTATTTTCCAGCGTTATGTTTATCACTAACGTTTTATTAGCAACTATACCTAAATTCAACTTCCTAATGTATCCATGACGTAATTCGATGCTTACATGCTTATGAAGCCTATAACTTTCCTCCTTTGCCACTCAAATGTTTATGAGCACTTTTCTGAAGCGTATATCTTTTCTCCTTTGCCACTCAATGTTCTACATTGAGCACTTATCTCCCGACTTGATTCCGTCTCACATATATATATATCCTCTCCTCTCAACGTGTATATATATATCCTCCTACATTGGGATACATTTATATATATATATACTCTCAAAATATATATATATATTTTTCCATCTTACATTGAGATACAATTATATTTATTTAATTATATATTTCCTCTTACATTAAGATACAATTATATTTATTTAATTATTTATTTATCATATTGAATAAAACGAAAAGAGAATAAGTTTGGAATAATGCAGTAATTAATAATATTTATTTATCTAAAGAAGATGTGCAATTCCATTAGTTTTAATGAGAAATCACTATAATATTATTTTTCATTTGATATTAGTAAGATGTGCAATTGTATTAGTATCAATGAGAAATCACTATCTCTATTTTTTCATTTGATATTATAGTGATAATATAGTATAAATTGTGATAAATCACTAATATTATTTTTCTATTAATTATAATATAGTATAAATTGTAGACATCAATTAATGAGACAAATCAGGTTTATATTATATACATTAGTTAATGGGACAGATCAAGCTTATCTTCATTTGATATTAGTGTAATATAATATAAATTGTAGACATCGATTAATGGGACAAATCAAGCTTATCTTCATTTGATATTAGTGATAATATAGTATAAATTGTAGACATCAATTAATGGGACAAATCAAGTTTATATTCTATACGTCAGTTAATCTCATAATGGGACATATGGGACAAAAATTATGGAATCCTAAGAATCCTAAAAGGATAACATGGTCTAAATTGTAGATATCAATTAACAATCAAGCTTATATTCTATACATTTGTTAATGGGATAGATCAAGCTTATCTTCACATAGATCAAGCTTATATTCTATACATCGGTTAATGGGACAAATCAAGCTTATCTTCACATAGTTAAAAAAAAAGGCTTAAATAATAAGTGAAAACAACAACGAATTAAATAAATTAAGCTTATCTTCACATAGATCAAGCTTGTATTCTATACATCGATTAAAGGGACCCCAACTTCCTTCTCTAGTAACCTTGAGCCCTAATACTTAAGGTTGACACTTATCTTCACATAGATCAAGCTTATATTTTATACATCAGTTAATGGGATAGATCAAGCTTATCTTCACATAGTTAAAAAAAAGGCTTAAAAAATAAGTGAAAACAACAGTGAATTAAATAAATTAAGCTCATCTTCACATAGATCAAGCTTATATTCTATACATCGATTAAAGGGACCCCAACTTCCTTCTCTAGTAACCCTGAGCCCTAATACTTAAGGTTGATGAAGTAACAGGATTTAAGATACAATTTAGGCTGACATCAAGGAGCTAATTACCATGGATTTGCTAAGGATAGTGATAAGGAATGACATTAAGGATAATGCCAAGGAATGACTTTATCATGAGGTGTGGATAATGATAAGGAATGGCTTTATGATGAAGTGTGAGGATAATGGTTATACTAAAGAAGTCATCGTCGATAATTACACCCAATTTGTTTTTCATGCAACATGGTGTGTATCACATCGTGATTGCAATAATGTTATCTTTCATTTGGCATTACTAAAAAAATTTATGTTAGAAGAAATTTCCATGGTATGGCTAAGTTCTATACATAAATCAATGGGTTCACATAGTTCAAAGAACACATCTACAGTAAGCAACAGGATCAAGATACAGTTCAACTAAAACATTTTATGCTAGAGGAAATTTCCGTTGTATGGATAAGTTCTATACATCAATCAATGGGTTCACATAGTTCAAAGAAAATATGTCTACAATAAGCAACAAGATCAAGACACGGTTCAAGATGAAAGTATGGAGCTAATCATCATGCACAGGCAGGGAATGATAATGAATGGCTTCATGATGAGGTGTTACATAAATTCAAGACACAGTTCAAGATGAAAGTATGGAGCATTTCATCATGCACTGGTCAGGGAATGATAAGCAATGGCTTCATGATGAGGTGTTACATAAATGGTTATACCAAAGACTGATGCCAAATTGCTTACAAAGTACTTGAAGGGAGGGCCAACCACACCTAGTTTTTTTTTCCTTGCAACATGGTGTGTAGTGGCTAATCACACCCAATTTGTTTTTCCTGCAACATTGTGTGTAGTGTACTTTAACTTTGTGTAGTTGTGACACATTGTGTCACTATACACTTCTATTCATTGTGACAATAAAATATATTGGCAATTTTTTTTTTCATCACATCATTGTAATATTTCCTTGTCACTCTTAAAATTCCTTCTGTAAAAAAACACATTACACTGAAAATTACTTTTGTTATGAGACATTGCATCATATAAAAGTTAATTTTTGTTCACCACATCACACTTCCACAAAATTGCTTTCATCACAACACATCTCCTTGACCAAAAGTTTTCTTCATTGTGATATATCAAATCTTCTCAAGCTTTATGATGTCCTCTTTCATATCACACACAAAGAAAGTTAAATACAATACATTGCACTTCCCAAAAGTATTTTCCATGCAATACATAAGACTTTCATGATTGGAAAAACATGTTCCAATAAAAACATTTTTTTGGTGTAATACACTTCAAAGGTATTTTTATTTCACATCATTTTAAGGTATCAAGGGAAGCAGGGAAGCACAAACAACAAAGTTGTAAAGAAATACACATAACACAAAGCTTTGTGAAGAATTAGATATATTTATCACAAAAGCTTAATTAAGTAATATACTACATAATACTCCAAAGTTTGAAGGTTGTGACACATAGAACTTACCGCCATCATCCCAAAGTTTGAAAGGAAGTAAAACGACACACAAAATTAAAAGGGATGCAACATAGGGCATGCTACATCACAATTGTCTTTTGATGCAATACACACAAGTCCTTTACCTCTAAAGCATATTGCTCCAAAAGTTTGAAAGGGTGCAATAAAAGACATTTTGCGCAAAAAGTAAAAAGGGTGTAACACAGGGATTTTGTGAGAGATGGGATGCATTGAGACAAAATTTTATGAGGGTGCATAGGACCCATGTTAATTTTGGGCAACTAGGTCCAAACTCCATGTTGTGATGCTCAAATGACGATGCCAATATTTTTATTGGATTCCTTTTTTGGAGAGGTGCAAGATCGATCTAAAGATCATCTTGATCCAATGAGAAAAACATTTATTTTGAATTAATTCCACTTATGTGCAAGCTCATCCATAATTGTAATGTAGGCTTGGAGCCCCAACAGATTTGTCACACACCATCACCGATGGATATATATAGGTCAACGTTGGAGGTCATTTTCACCATCACTCATCACACATTCTCTCTTTGCATTTGATTGGTTTGATCATCATCTTGGAGGCTTATCTTCACTCACACATGGGAAAAAGCAGCAACTAGGGTTTCATAATGTTCTAGGGTTTCCAACGCAAAATTGACCAGCGTTGACTTTGGTCAACGCTTGGTCAAACTAACTCGAAACTCTCCCAAAACTTCGATCTCCTCAATCCACATTTTTTGGCACAAAAGCCGAGGCTGGACATTGACTTTGACTCGACTACGTTGAATTTCTACTGATGTTGTTTTGCGTTGACCATTGATTGGACAACGTTGACTTTTGTTGACTTTGGGTTGACTGTTGTAGAAGCTGTCCGAGAGGGTTGTGTGACACATTCTGGTTGGCTGACAGTGAGGAGAATTCGCTGGTTGAAGCATCCTATTGATCGTCGTAATGCATCACAACACATATATTTTGCTGATCAAGTTAAGTGTATTTTTGACTTATCTTCCATTAATCTATTGGTATGTTCTGTTAGCATTTTACTTTCATGTTTATGTGATTGCTATTTTATATCGAGTATAAAGTAAAGTTGCATCAAGCATAGAAAATCTTCAAAAATTTACATGGGATCAGAGCTAAGGTGAAGACAAATCCCAAGTTTGTATTGAGATCAATCATTGAAGAAGTAGTGTTTTTCAAGGACTCATGGGTACCTCAAATTATAATGGCTTCAACGCTGATGACAAGTTGACTGGCAAGGCTGAATTTCATGCTTGGAATATGTCTTTTGATTTAATGTTGGAAGACCAAGATGTCATGGACTATGTGCAGGGTAAAATTTAAGAGCCTCCATCATTTGCACTTGTTGCACCAAGACCAACTATAAGAAAGGAGAAATCAAAGCAAAGCTAATCATTGGGGATTCCATCCATAAGAGTATGGTTGCCTACATCTCTGAGTTGGGAACATCTAAGGAGATGTATGATGAGTTGGTCAATATGTTAAGGGCCAACAATGCAAATCAAGTCCTTTTCTTTAAGAACCAATTAAAGAATCTTAAGAAAGGCAGGGATGAATCCATTCAATCCTATTTTCTGAAGTTGACAGAAATCAAGAATAATCTTCCTGCCATTGGAGAGACAATATCTAATTGAGAAATGGTTCTCACCGCTCTTGGAGGTCTCTCCTCTGAATGGCATGTATTCATTACTACCATTCTCAATAACAATGTGATTCTTGATTTTGACGAAGTGTTGTCGAGATGCACTCAAGAGGAAACAAGAATGATGGAATATGAAAATGAAGGTAATGCTGCCTTCACTACTCGTGCTAAGAAGAAGAACAATGGTGGTCCAAGGAACTATGGAAGAGCAGGGGCCTGAGAAAAGAAAGGAAGATGTTACACATGTAACAAGACCGACCAATATGCTAGAGAATGCCCTAATAGAAGGGATTCTCCCAGGGATGATGATGATAACAACAACAACAAGAATGGAAATCAAAGGAACAATAGGTTCAAAGGAAAGAGGAAGGCTCCCTCTGGTTGTAATGGAAATGGGCAACCTTCCAAAAAGTCAAGAAATTCCAGGTATGAGGAATCTAATGTTTTTAATGATAAGAAAAATGAATTCATTCTTGTATCTCCACTCGAAACTATGCATGTTTGGTTGATTGATAGTTGTGCTTCAAGGCACCTCATTGGGTTTAAGGAAGCACTTTCTGATTTGATTGAGAAAGATACTAATATGAAAACTATCCTTGGAGATAATGCCACCTATCCCATGAAAGGGACAGGGACTGTGATCCTCCACTTATCTCAAGGTCAAGTCCTCCGCTTGCAAGATGTATTATATGTACCTAATTTGAAGAAGAACCTTGTTTCTATTTCGACCATGGAAGACAAAGGTTTGAAGGTGGCAAACCTTCAGTGACATAGTTCGTCGATGGGAAGGTACGCATCTGGAAGAAGAGTTTCAAGGAAGCTCTCACGATTGGGTTTAGAGTTGATACACTCTACCAAGTTGGATGAAGTCCACTAGGGGATATGACATGTGATACTATTCGTCAAATCGAACTATGGCACTGAAGGTTTGGACACCTTCATTACAAAGCCCTTCTCGAAGCAAGGAAGGTGGTGACAGGGATGCCCGAATTCAAAAATGATCATGAAGGTGTATGTCAGGGTTGTGCTGAAGGAAAGCATACAAGAGGACCTTTCCCCTCAAGTGTCATAAAGACATTTGATGTCTTGCATTTGATACATTCCGATTTTTCTGGTATGTTGCTCATGAAATCCTTGGGAGGATGTTCTTATTATATGAAATTTATAGATGACTTCTCTCGCAAAACCTGGATATACTTCTTGAAGAAGGAGGACAAGGCTTTCATGTGGTTTCATACTTTCAAAGCCTTGGTGGAAAATCAAACAGGGAATAAGATCAAGATTTTGAGGACTAATAATGGCACTGAAGATGAGATGAACGAGTTCAATAGCTTTTGTAGAGAAGATGACATCAAGAGGGAGACCACAACCGTATATACTCTTGAGAAAAATGGCGTTGCTGAAAGGAAGAACATGACAATTGTGGAAGTTGCTCGTGCCATGCTATGTGACCAAGGTCTTCCGATGTTTCTGTGGGGAGAAGTTGCAAACACTGTTGTGTACATACAAAATCGATGCCCGCATTCCTCTCTTGATCCCCAAAATCCTGAAGAGTTTCTCTCTGGTAATAAACCTAACGTCTCTCATTTTATAGTTTTTGGTTGTCCCGTTCATTTTCATGTGCCGAAAGAGAAGAGGAGCAAGCTGGATGCTTCTGGGAAAAAGGGAATGTTTGTGGGCTACAGTGGAACTTCAAAGGCTTATAGAGTCTATGTGCCTGGTCAAAGAGAAGTGGAGATTTTCCACGATGTTACCTTTGATGAAGATGCTTCCCTTAGAAAAGTGATAAATCTTCCGAGCTCTGAGAAAGATAATGAAGTAAGGTCTAGGAATCAGGAAGAACCGAAGGATGAGATGATGCCCAATGTTAAAGGATCGATGGAGCTCTGAGGAAGACCCTCATGGCTCCAGGATACTCTCGAAGATACCGAGAGAGATATGGCCCTAAGGGGGACATTCTGTGAAAGCAAGAAGCCGAATAGATACCAAGGGTATCTAGTAGCCATGAGTGCAATCGTACAATATGAGCCTGGATCTTTTGAATAATTCGTAAACCATCAAGTCTAGAAGGATGCTATGCATGAAGAGTATGAGTCCATTATGAAGAATGATGTCTGGGATGTGGTTCCGAGACCAGAGGACAACGCTGTTGTCACCTCGAAATGGCTCTATAAGATCAAGCATGGATCTGATGGTAGTGCTAAGAATTTCAAGGCAAGATTCGTTACTCAAGGCTTCTCTCAAAATGAAGGCATAGAATATGATGATATATTTGCACCTGTGGCCCGATATACCACCATTCGATCTATCATAGCCCTTGTTGCTACGCAAAGATGGAATATTCATCAAATGGATGTGAAAACCGCCTTTCTTCATGGTTCGATAAAGGAAGAGGTGTATGTGGAGCAACCTTTGGGGTTTAAAGTCTAGGATAGAGACACCCATGTATGTTTGTTGAAGAAATCCTCTATGGGTCGAAGAAAGCCCCCTGTGGCTTGGTATGAGAGGATATATGACCACTTGATGAAGCCGGCTTCACTCGTAGCAATGTTGATCCGAACTTTGTTACTTCAAGGTTGATAGACAGTGCCCTCTGGCCTTGTTCTCTATGTGGATGAGTATTCCTTCTCGAAAAAGTTGACCCTCTCATTCATTAGTGTAAGAGGGAGCTGCTTTCCGAGTTTGACAAGGACCCAGGATTGATGCATTACTCTCAGGCCCCGGGGGGCGGGGGGGGGATCTGCTTATGTCAATACTCTTTCAGGAATATGATTTTGAAATCATTGTAAAAATAGGAAGGTTGAACGCTGGACCTGATCATTTGTCTAGGATCATCAAAAATGGGGAAGAGCCGACTAACTTGGACGATGGATTTCCTGATGCGCAACTGTTTTTTATCAAGGTAATTGATGAGAACTTTGCCAATATTATCCATTTTTTGACCATAGGTGAGGCCCCCGATGGCTATTCAATACCACATAAAAAGGAACTGGTCGCCTGGGCAGCCGACTTCACTATAATTGCGAGACAAATCTATAAGGTAGGAGTGGATGAGGTGCTGTGAAGGTACGTCCTTGAACATGAGAGACCGACTATCTTAGCTGAAGCCCATAGAGGAATTGCGGGGGGGCATTTCGTGGGTAAAGCTATTCCACAAAAGGTATTAAGGGCTGGGCTATGGTGGCCCACACTACATGCTGATGCTCATATGTATTTCCAGGCTTTCGATGCATGTCAACGAACTGAGAAGCCCTCACGACGGGATGAGATGCCCCTGCAACCATAGATGGACCTACAAGCATTCGAAAAACGGGCCATCGACTTTGTTGGCCCCATTAATCCCCCAGGAAAGAAGACTGGTGCTTGGTATATTATTACTGCCATAGATTACGTTACTATGTGGGAAGAAGCCAAAGCTGTCAAGGATTGTACTATGGATACTGCGTCACACTTCATTTTTGAAAATATCCTGACCAGGTTTGGGTGTCTGAAGATCCCAATGAGTGATAGAGGTATGCATTTTTTTAATGAAACTATTAAGGCTCTGACTAAGGAGTTCCATATTCACCATGCAAAGAGTACCCCATATCATCCACAGGCGAATGGGACCGTAGAAGCATTTAATAAAATTTTGGAACATGTGCTCACTAATGTCTGTAATGCACAATGGAGCGACTGGGACATGCACATCCCCTCTGTACTCTAGGCCTATAGGACTACATGTAAGAATCTCACGGGAAAGACACCCTTCATAATGGTCTACGGAAAGGAGGCTATCACGCCTATGGAATACATTGTTCCCAGCATGCCCATCTCGACCTTCACAAATATGGCAGATCTAGACATCATGGAGGAATGCTTGGCGTAATTGGTGGCACAAGAAGAAGACCGGTTCATTGCTCAATTCCACCAGCAGGTTCAGAAGGCACAGGAAAAAGCTTGGCATGATCGACATATTCGGCAGAAGGTCTTTATGGAGGAAGAATTGGTACTACTTTACGATATCCAGTTTGCGTGACACTCGAGGAAGTTCCGACAGCACTAGCTAGGCCTGTATGTAGTAAAGGAAACTACCAATGGTAGTGCGGTCAGATTGGTTACGTTGCGCGATGATTCTCTGCCGAGATATGTTCATGGGAGTCGGTTGAAGCCCTATAGGGACCCCTCAGTTCCGATCAAATGACTATATGGCCGGAGTAGCTATATAATGGATGTTGCACACACCTGGCCATGGACACGCAAACATGAGAGATGGATGCGCAGGGATAATGTGCAGGACTAGAAGTGCGGGTGGGTGCGATATAGGTGCAGGTGTTGTGCACGATGGAAAAAACTAGTTGTTGAAACGAAGCATAAGTATGGAAAACCACACTTCCCATTCGACGAAGCAGGTAATTGGAAATTAATGTAGCAATTTACAAGGATTTTTTACCATTCCCGTAATGATGAAATGAAATTAAGCCTAAACAAGCCATTTTTAACCCTCAAAGGCTATAAGATGAGGACTGTTAGTTCCACGGGATTGAATTGCTGTCCAAAACTCTCAAGCCTCGGCCACTTTGATAAATATCGTCTTGTCTGTCTAATTTCCATCCACATGACTGAGTGAGCTACTCTGTCTGACAGTAGCAACAGAAAGTTCATATTCCGAGCAAGAATGACCACCACAAATCCTAATGAGCCTCTGCCTGCTACACCCTCCTGGGAAATAGGATCTGATGAGGTCCTTAAAGTAACCCAAGAAACAGAGGAGATAATCTCTACCCCAGCAAAGTGGAAGGAAAAAGAGAAGGTAAAACAGGCGAAGTGGGCTGGCAGGAAGCCTTGTACATCCCCTCGGATTGTGTGTTCCCCTCAAAAAGCATCGAAGGGACAATCACTTCCCGCACCCAAGCAACTAATGGTGCTCACAACAGAAGCCCTGTAGGCGGCTCTGCTGACTTGGCTACCACCTTATGTTAGGCTACGCAGGACAAGCACATGCACCCCCAATGTTGTTGTCATCTGCGCCTACCTTTAGATGCCTCTGGTCCTAGACGAAGTGCCCTAGCAAGGCGATATGTTCAGCGCCCTCCCCTATATAAAATTTGATGACCATGACCTGGGGAACCTGGATGCCTTCCCTTCGTTAGCCCCGGAGATATACTTGGAATGAGTACTCGAAGATGATGGATTAAAGGTGGAGCCAATGACATGGGCTAAAGAATTAGTTGGATCAAGGACCTTAAACCTTCTACGCCTCCCCCACTTTGGTCGATACAACATTACAAATCTGGTTTTTCACCAGTTGCTGGCGCTCGTTCATGATGGGTGCTTATGGCTCCAACGCCGCATACCAATTGATGCTGCTTTAATTCATCAGATCAACGGTATTCCTATGCAAGGAACTGATCCTAGGGACAGTACTGGCAAGAAATTTGAGCACCACATTGCTGAAGATGTTTGGAAAAGGTTCCATGTCACGTGCAACAAACGAGGATTTCAGATTGATACAATCAGCGATCTAGGGACACACATGGGCACCCTACTTCTTGCCTACAAATTGATGCGCAAATGTCAGGCGATGGCTGCCCCTGCCCATGTAATTCAACTCGCTGGCAGCTGCGAAAAGGGTGTTTGTTTTAATTGGCCATAGTACCTGGTTGACGAATTTCTTGACAATGTGTGAGAGGTCTAGGAGCAAGGGAAACCTTTCTACTACTCCTTGTTGATTCTGCTAATCGCCTTAGTTGCATGGGAGACTCTTGAAGAAGCCACCTCCCCCCCTCTCAAGCCTGGCATGTGTGAGGGGGCGTGGTTTTCCAACCTGTGGGAATCAAAGGACCCTAAGTGGGTTGAGGAGAATAAGTCCTTTTGGGTACTCTATGATCTGGCCATAGTTGTGGCCATTCATTCCCAACTGCACTTGTCCCCATTGGTCTACAACAAATATAAGCATATCACATCCTTTCAAGTGACCATGCACAATGTACAAATTCGGGCTCATAAAGATCCCACTTGGTATAACCTTCCGTATATGACCATTGAAGCAGAGATCGAACAGGTAATTTCAACTTGGCCACTAAAGTGGAAGATCACACCCCAGCCGATCAGTCTAGACGCCGCAGGCACATCTGGCCATGACAAAACATCAAAAGCTAAGCTCTGCCCACCGCAACAACGGATTCAGAGATTCCTACCTCAATGCAGCAAGCGACCCCCAAAATCACTACTGTGCAGCCAGAACCATAATCCCCATCGGATCAGAACCTTAACGATATTGATGACGTAGATACATCATTCCCGCATGGTCTCAAGCATACCCGCGGCCTGCGTAAGGGGTCTAGAAAGAAACGTAAGGCTAGTAAGCCTGACACCGACACAGAGGTTACTTTGACAGAAGATGACCTTGAATAGATTGTCGACGCTATCACCACTGTGTCTGTCGATCGCTGGACTAATTGGGAAGAACAACACAAGGGCATAGTAGAAGTCTTGAAAGCAGAGCTACAGGTACTTCGGCTCAAAGCGTACACCCTTTAGGCGAGCGTGGACCAAGAGAGGCAGAGTCAAGCGAGCGAGGATCAAGTGAGGCTGACTAACATGGGCCAGCCGACTCCGGTTACAACCTTGACCACTGTCACAGACAACCGGATCTACCCTCTCCCTAACGCTACTTTTACAATGGATCCTGCCAAATTATGCAACCAAATCCAAGCATGCTCGTTAGTCGACCTTGATGTTGGTCGCTTGGCTGGTGCGCAGATGCACGAATTATATATCGCCATCACCAACGAGCTTTAGCATAGAAAACTCTGCGCGTAGAAACACCTCAACGAGGCCGAGCAGACTATTGCAGCTCAAGATGCTGAAGCCACCCAGGTCTAGGTGGTGCACATCGCCACCATAGCACAACAAGCTGCACTAGAGCAACTAATAAACCGAATCTCTAAAGATGTAATATCCCAAAAAGGAGAATGCAGTAATACTGAAACACAATATAAGAACTACAAAAAAGTAAACAATAAATATAAATACACATCAGAATATACAAAGAAGCTGAGCCATTTTATTATATGGGAGGTGAATAGAAAGTACAACAATGCTCAAAATATGAGACACTCAAGCCAAAGATATGGCCTAGAATGACCCTAGAATGATCCCACAAGAGGGACTGTGTAATTGCTGAACTTCTGGAAGGTAAACTGCGCTGTCCCTGTTGCAACTGTTGGGACTACAACTGCCAACAAGATATAAAGTCATATCTAGGCAGTATGGGAGATATGATGGTGCTTAAATTGTAGATCTGGGCTCTATGATGGATACCCAAGATAACCTAGAAAGGGTTTCTCAGATCTTTCAATCTAAGAAAACCACCCTCTTAGGGCTTGCACTATATAGCTGCTGGGTATGCATATTTGCTGCATGAACTCAAGATATGATAACTGTAATGATGTGGATTCAAATCTATGCAAGAAGGCCTAATCCCTTCACTAGATCCTTGGGCTAAAAGATCAAGATCTAGCTCCACCAATCTCCTCCACTGAAAATAACTACTAGATGAACAACAACTTCAGAAAAATACACTGTAAGAGAGGGAGGCTCGATAGCTTGCTGCTATATGTGTCAAATCAACTCCTGAATGATGGGAACAATAAATACTATGTGAGGAGAATATCTCTCACAGGATTTCCAGCTGATATGCTGAAAACTTCCTTCCTCCAATAGATCTACAAGACTGCACTGTGCAATCCTTGAGGGGACTACTTCTGCATGGAGGTAAAATACAATGGTATGAATGCCAGATATAGATCTAATGCTCCTAGAAGACTGAATATGAAGAATAAAGTGGTAGGATGAATCCTCCACCGATTTCCTAACTCAATGCTAGAAAAAACCTCTTGAAGATGGCACCAATGCCTGATGAGGAATACAACTCAATAGAAAACCTTCCCAGAGTAGGCACACAAGTCCCCCATGGGTAAGGGTCATATTTCTTCTCGGAAACACCCCATGCTAAACAACACTGCAGACTTAGCTAAACAGCTCAAGCATCCATAGAAATGTCCTAAGACAAATCTAGATCTAAACAGATCCAAGAATAATCTAAGTATACAAATATGCCTTCTATTGTGCCTTCACCTTCATTATATAGATCATGAGCCTTCCATAGCCTAGGACCACTCCAAAATTGCATTGTACATGTGGACATAAGTCTTCATGGTTGACTGTGTTGTTTCTCCATGTCCTCCATCATGTTCACATGGGGTGATCACCCTCTCCATCATCTGTGCATTAGATGCATCACTTCCTCCACTAACTTATCATAAGTGCTTTATGATCTTCTTTGAATGCACTATGATCTCAGTTGACCTCTTCAAATATCCTCATGATTTTACATTTAAGATCCATGATCCTATTTGACTGTTTCATCCTCCACGATATATCTCATAAATGAGACATGATCTCCATTTATTTATCATGAATGGAGCTGCTCCACTACTCAATGTTTTAGTTCTAGATCTAGAATATCCACATACACACATCCAAAGTGGATTTTATTTATCTTTGAGGATTATGGGTCCCTCCACCCTTTTATTTACTTAATTAATTAAGTTCATTAAGAACTCTAATATTCCAAATATCATGTGAAAATTTGAGAATATTACAGAAGACATGCCAAAGGTAATTCCTGCCTCCGCTGCGCCGCAGGAAAAGGTCTAGGGTTTGGTCGATGCCTTGAAGGCATATTAGACTAGGGTATAGGTTATTAAAGCTAATTTCGAACTTCAGCTCACATCGTTTCAGGCCAAGCTATAGCCTGAGACCCCCCCAAAAGTGTGTGCCCAACGAGCAGCAGTGGTTACAAAAGCAACGACCACTATTACGACGCAGATCAATCAGGGTGTCACTCCGCTTGAGACTTCTATGGAATTATGGTCCCAGGTACAACAATACCCTCTCCTCTGACAAATCGATCACGAGTTACACTAGAAGGAACAAGATTTTGAACATATGGAAGCCACGATGACAACCCTTGTTGCAGCCCAACGACTAGCCCGTCTTCGAACCAACCATGCGCTTCGTAATGAAATTTTGGGGCTCCGGCATAAGAAAAAAATACTCAGCGACCATCTGACGCCCTGGGCTAATGAAGATATCAAGCTTTCGCAGGAATTAGAAGGGGCGGTGTGACAGTTGAGCCAGACCTTAGACAGTGTCACTGCTGCAACTGAAGGTCCAACTTCACAAAAGTTGGTAAACATTGCGCGGGCCATTGCATATCGTTAACTACCAACACAAATTTAAAAGGATGCGAAATGGTTTTAAAGGCCGCGAAATGGTTTTAAAGGATGCGAAATGGTGCATATAAATTTAAAAGTGTCTTAACATAAGAACAATTGCATCACAAATGTTTTTGACACAATTTAAATATATCGTTGAACTCAAAGCATATCACAATAAACTTAAATATTTATGTTATCATTTGAAACTCACATTCTCATTTTCCTAATTAAAAAAAAACCATTATTTACATTCTCACTCTCACATTCTCATTTTCGTATTAAAAAAAAAGTATTTACATTCTCACTCTCAACTATTGAAAATGTAAAATGTCCTTTAAAAATATGAAATGTAATAGGTAATAGGAAAGGTAACGAGTTAAAAATATGAAATGTAAAAGGTAATATGAAAGGTAACGAGTCTCTAAATATGAAATTAGTTATTTGAAAATAACATTTTCATCATCCTAACAAGCGACTAGAAATCCTAAGAAGTCTCTAAAATATTGGAAGTATTCACTGTTGTTAGCCATTGAAAACGTAACAAGTTCTCAAAATAGGATAAGTATTCAGGGCAGCTTTGAAATGGAAATATAAAATTTTATAAATCTGGAATAATTTAATGTTAGAGATTTATTTTTGGAAAAATAAAAAAATAAGGATAAAAGTTATTTTAAGGATAATCTAATTTATAAATGAAATAATTTTTTTATTTGAATTCTGTAATACAATTTTAAATAAGAATGTGCCTTTTTGTTATTTAAAATAAGTTTTTAAAAATTTAAATAGATTCAACATCTTGAAAATCACTTTAATACTTAAAAAAACTATTTTATCTATAAATTAAACTACACCATTATTTTATTGAGATTTAATATTTTAATTTAAATTCCTTTAAATAAAATACAAAATTTATAAAAAAATCCAACACTAATAAATTTAATATTTTAAATTTAATAAATAATCTTTATATATTATAAATTTAAAAAGAAAAAAAAGGTAGATTTATGGTTTTACTTAATACAACCTCAAAACCATAATAGAAGCTTTCCATGTACATACAAATATTATCAACATATAAAGAGATTCTCTAATCCTCTCACTAATTATGATTAAAAATATAATGATAATAAACAAAAATGATATGGGTTTAGCGTTCCACTTAAAATATGAATATGAAAATTGGATATGTTGCAGGAGATGCCTCTTTCTACGTATTATTTATATCTCTATTAAAATATATTGAGTTGAATTCATAAAATTTCAATTTATGAGATATATTCGAAATAAATATAAATATATGATAAAAAAATTAGAAAATAATAATGCACAATTTAGGTTATTGAAACATAAATTAAGAAAAGAAAATGATAAAAACAATTATATTACACTGAAAATTAATATATAATTATGATTAATAAATTTAATAAATAATTTTTATATAATATAAATTAAAAAAGAAAAAAGTAGATTTATGGTTTTACTTAATACAACCTCAAAACCATAATAGAAGATTTCCATGTACATACAAAATATTATCAACATAGTTTGATATTAAAGAGATTCTCTAAGCCTCTCACTAAAATAAATATAAATATACGATATAAAAATTAGAAAATAATAATGCACAATTTGGGTTATTAAAACATAAATTAAGAAAGGAAAACGATAAAAACAATTATATTACACTGGAAATTAATATATGATTATGAAATATCATTTGTGACATTTTTGATGAATTTCAACATTATTAACAGGGACAAATTTGATGAGCTCAGATTGGCTCATTAGTAGAGCCTAACATCAAGAGGGTTGAGGAGAATTGAGTTCATGACTTTTCATTAGCATGTTTTTGTTTTTTTTTTTTTTTACAGAAACGGTTGTAGAATATTATTGAAAACTTGGCCTAAATGCCAAAATTCTGTTTACAGAGTGTAGAGCCATAGCCCAAAGTGCCTCACCACTCAGGATGAGAATGGGGCTTATGCTTGACCTCCATATCTTAAAAGATGCTGCTATGAAATCAATTTCATAAATTTTTCCAAGTTTATGGATACAAAGGAACTGATTAAGAAGAAGGCAATAAAACATGACAACTAGTTAATTTAAGGAATAGGTTCCCACGTTTCTTCTCCGTCTCTCATCATGTCTCCAGCAGAAAGAAGGGCTACTTTATTGGCTTCTAGATCCGCGTCCTTGTTATTGATTCTCAACACATGAAAGAAATTCAACTTCTGGAAAGAGTTTCCCAAGTATTTGATTCTAGTAATAAGCCTTGCCAGTCTTAAATCTAGTGGTGAAGAATTTGACACAATAGCATTAATAATGATCTGAGAGTCGCCTAAAACATTTTCTTACCTGATGTTTAAGGCTTTGAGAAGCTTGAGACCTTGAAAAAGAGCCAATGCCTCAGCTTGGTTGTTGGATGAGAGGCCCAAACCCCAGGCGAAGGAGTGAGCCTTTTTTCCATCTGATTTCAAAATGACACCACCTGCACCAACCTTTCCTGGACTTCCCTTTGCTGCCCCATCGAAGAAAAGGGAATGCTTAGATTGATTTTTGATCCAGTCATGAAAATCTGTTTATGTTTCCCTTATTTGCCAAGCTTTGGGAAGGGAAACATTACTTTCAGGTTTTTGAAAATGCAGATCAAGGAAAGAGCCGTAGTCTATGTCTTGCTGACTAAGGCTAGAATCATCTTTTAAATCTCTCAGGCATTCTTTTAACTGGAATTTTATCTTGACTTCTATGGATTTGGGGGTTTGCTCCATATTTCTGAAGATTCTTTTGTTCCGTTCGAGCCAGATCTGCTAGCAAATTATTTTGGGAAGAGAGGACCATGCAGCTTTGATTACCTTATTTGTTGGAGGGGGACCCGGATACCTGTTCAACCATTTTGTGAACAGTGCAGGAGTGGAATTTGGGAGAACGAAATTGGGATTCAAGATGCTCAACAAATCAATCCAGATTTGCAACGAGAATCTGCATTCCAACATCAAATGAATCACGGTTTCTGATTTTTCTTTACACAGGGTGCACCTTGAAGGTTCGTGAAACCCTCTCTTCTGCAAATCTTCTTCTGTCAAAATTTTGTTGTGGCATAATAGCCAACAGAAATGATCAATTTTGGGCCATGAGGGGTAGTTCCATATTCCTTTCCAAGGCTTCGGGTTTAAAGGGACGTGAGGTCTCTCCCTCAGTTTGTCATATCCCATCGCAACGGAGTACCCCCCTGCCTTCGAACCCCATCCTCTCGTGGATTTTTTACTTGCAAATGTGGGCACCATACCATGAAGCTTGTCAAGGAGCGTTCGCCATTCACGTTGTAGCTCGGGTGGCAAATTAATTTGGCTCCAGCTTGCCCAATGAGGACCATGCCAAACAGAAATGTCCCCAGAAATGTCCTCAGACTGTAGGCTCTTTTGAGGAATATTGGAAGGCCTAGGTACTTGAAGAAATGGGAGGAAACAAAGCCCAAACAGTTAGCAATAGAGGAAAGAAAACTGGGCGGAGTGTTCCAACTGTAAATGTGACATTTTCTCTTGTTTAAAATGCTACTAGAGGCCTCATAATAGTCATCCAACACTACTTTGAATCTGGAGGCTGAAAGGACAGAGGCAGCCCCTAGTAACAAGGTGTCATCTGCAAATAGGGTGTGATTAATATTTTTGATCCCTCTTTCTATGCAAAGCCCATTGATCTCCTGATCTTGTAGCTTCTTGCCTGAGAGAAAACTGAGAGCCGAGGCTTGGAGGAAAAAGAGCAGAGGAGAGAGGGGGCACCCCTGCCTAAGACCACTTGTGGCTTTAAAGAAGGCAGCTGCTCTGCCATTCACTAAAGGAGCGATCCAGGGCTCCGAGATGCAAGCCCGAATCCAATTTATAAAGCTCACACAAAAACCAAACTTGCTCAAGAAATTAAGCAGAAAACTATGCCTTACTCGATCAAATGCATTTGCTAAATCAAGTTTGACAACCATACCTCTTTCATTGCAGTGCATGCTGGAGTAGATTGCCTCTTGGACTAATGTAAAGTTGTCCACAATTTTCCTGCCATGAATGAATCCTCCTTGATTCTCTGGGATAATTTTGGGGAGGATGAGCTTCAGTCTATTCGCAATTACTTTGGTAATTAACTTATAACCAATATTGCAGAGGGAGATCAAATGGAATCTATTGAAGGTTCTGGCTACTTTCGCCTTAAGGATGAGGGCAAGAAATGCAAAGTTAGTGCTGCCTCAAATTTTATGACATTATTAGGATTTTTGGACCATTTTGAAGATATCTTTTTCAACTACCGACCAACAGACTTGAAGAAACTTGGCTGAAAATCCGTCCGGTCCTGGAGCCTTGTCGGGATCCATAGCGAAGAGGGCACCTTTGACTTCATTATTGGTGACTTTGGCTTCTAGAATAAGATTCATGCTGTCTGAAATCGAATGAGGAACTACATCAAGCAGATCTGGATGAGGGTTTGGATCCATTTCCTCGCTCTACAGACTTTTGAAATGAGAAAAGGATGCTTTCTTGATGTTTTCAAAGTCCTTGTGAATGACATTCTCTTCCTTGATCTTGGAGATGGAGTTGAAACATTTCCTGGCCTGAGCTTGCTTGTGGAAAAAGGAAGAGTTCCTGTCCCCTACTTTAAGCCAAAGGCTTTGGGACTTTAGCCTCTAGTATTCTTCTTCAGCCAAACAGGCCTTATGGAAATTTTGTTGAAGGTGGGCCTCTTTATCTAAAATCTCTTTGGTTATAACAACATCCTCCACTTGGAGTTGATGGGTTTCTAGAATGTTTTGAATTTTTTTTCTTTCTATTGCTGGGTTGGGCAACAATTTGGTCCAGCGTTTCAGGGCCACTTTCACCCTTGTGAGTTTTTCCTCCCAGACAAAAAAGGGGGAGCCTTTAACAGGCATTCTCCAACTATCCTTGACTAAGAGCATGAAGTCAGGCTCCTTGCCCCAGAGGAGACTGAATCTAAAAGGAATAGGGCTCGGATCAAGATGAGCCTGAAGTTCAAGCTTGATGGGCTTGTGATCCAAGATGCCAATGGAGAGAATATGCATTCTAGGTTCTAATCCTAACAAAAGGAAGGAGCTTTGAATGAAGAATCCGTCCAGTTTGGCTGCAATATGGCTTGGACCTATTCTTTTGTTAGACCAAGTGTACTTACCAGAAACTGGCTTGATGTCCAGTAGTTCCCAATCCTGCATAAGATCCTCCGCCCATTCCCTTTCTGGATCTCGAACAACGCTGCTTCATCTCTTACCTGACGAGAGAAGGGTGAGATTGAGATCACCTGCAATGATGATATTTTCCAAGCTTTCTAGGTCAGCTTGGCTTCTTATAGAATCCCATCAGGCCTTTTTTACCCTAGCATTGACTGGGACATACACGTTGAAGAGATAGAAAATCTCTTTTGTAACTAGGCACTGCATTTGTAAAAGCAACCAATGAGTAT
This sequence comes from Pinus albicaulis, assembly GCA_034641835.2. NCBI lineage: Eukaryota > Viridiplantae > Streptophyta > Pinopsida > Pinales > Pinaceae > Pinus > Pinus albicaulis. The sequence continues at coordinate 1,546,645,259 of CM076570.1, forward strand.
TCTAGGTTTCTGAAATTACTGAGAACTTGCTAGCGTTCCAGAGGGTTCCCAACCCTCCCGAGGCCCCACGACTAGAGATTGCTTTTGCTTCACTTCTGTTCCAAAGTTTCTTACTTGCTTGCAGGAAGACTGTGTCTTCCAATTTGGTCTCCTGGACAAGAAGTATGTCAAGGACTTCTATCCTTATTAAACCTCTAATGGCTTCTTCTTTTGCTCTGCTCCCCATACCTCTACAGTTCCAGGAGATGATCTTCATTATTTATGCTTCTGATGGGCTCCCTTGGTGCCTTGGGGCTGATTTCTTGCCATCTTCGGTTTTGAAGCTAACAGCTTCTCAAGAGTTGGCTGGCTACCCTAGAGCTTTTCTTTATACATTTCCTGCTCTCTTTTTTCCCTATCGTCTTGCGGCCTCTTGTGGATATCCTGACCGAGGCTTGAGACTTTCCTATTTCTCCTTGTTCCTCTGAAACTTCTGATTCTTGTTCTTCCTCCTCGACTTCTAATGGGATACCTTTGGAGCTTTCTGTAGCACTTGTTCCCTTGGGAGAAACGGAGGGAGTGCCTTTGTTTGGAGAGACTGGTTTTTGGATCTCGACCTCCTAAGAAACCTCTATTTGCTGGCTTAGAGGGTCAAAATTGTTTTCTTGTCCCTTTTTTGGAGGGGGCTTCTGAGCGTGGGCCTGAAGAGGGGCATTTCCATTGGGGCCTCTGGGATTTTGAGCTTTGTGAGAAGTCTTTTAACACTTTACTTGATTCTAGCCCTCCTCCTTACCTTTCTCTGCCTCAACATTAGACATGCATCCTTTGGAAAAATGGCCGTAGACATGGCATTTCTGGCATTTGGAGGGCAACTGTTCGTAATCAAGTTTGTGCACATGGGACCAGCTGCCAACATTGATTTTAATGACCTCCGGGAGGCCCACCTCTAGATCTACTTCTACGTAGATTCTGGCACAGTCATATTGATCTTTTTTGTTAGCCCAATCTATAAATTTCCCAAGGGCGTTGTCGATGTGCTTCAAGGAGTCCCAGTTCCAACAGTGCACAGGGAGGTTTGGGAGCAAAACCCACATCGGCACCACCGTGGGAACATCAACAGCAGGATCAAAGTCCGGTGTCCATTTGTTAAGATAGACGCCCTGAGGACACATGAAGTAGGGGCCATTCTGGAATATCAGATCCTTATCATCTTTTGAGGAGAACTCGAAGAGGAAGTACCCTCACCCAAGGAAATAAGAGGTAACACTGTGCTTGATCAGAGGAGCCCAGGTCTTTTTAACCCATATCTCAGTAGATTTTGGAAAAAGCCAGAGCCCAGTGAATTGGTCCATGAGGGCACGATCAGCTAAGGACAGAGCTACTTGAATGGGGGTCTCTGGAGGCATAGAAATTTCTAGAATATCTTAAAGCTTCTTCACAAATTTGGCTGCTTCGATTTTTTTCTTCTGAGGCAGGCCAACCAGAAGCTGATTGAAGGAGTTGGGTTTTGAAGCGAGAAGGGGGGGGGGGGGTGGGGGGGGAGGAGGCTCCTTGGGTGAGCCCTGCGCCTCCATGAGGGCGAAACCCTAGGGTAGGGCCACTACGACTACGCAGATTAGGTTGCAGACATACCTCACGCGTGTAGCAAAAATTCATTAGCAAGGTTTTTTTAATGACGGGAACTCAACCAATTAAGCTAACCTTCGAGGCTGATTAAGCACAATGATGAAATGATTAGTTATGATTTTATCAAATATTGAATGGTAATGTAGACATATATTTGGCTTAACATGTTTTATCTTAAGATTATGAGGGATTATGTTGAGGTGGTTGCATTTTCCATTTCTTTTTTCGACTCTATAGATCAATCACAACATGAAATGCTAGAAATAGACATTGTTTGTGGGATAGTCTTACTATATTTTTCATTACCACAAAACATATTTTCTATGAGTTTTCAATTTAGGCATGATGTGTTAAAGAGGCTACCTTTTCCTAATGTTGTCTTTATAAGCATGTTAAACTACTAAATCATGATTACTTTGATTAATAATATATTTGCTTATTTCTATTAGATGGATTATGAATTATTTAAGGTTGTATGAGAAATATATATTTTCCATTCTTTTCATAAGTATTAGTGTAATGTTTGATTTATTTATTTATAAGATCTATCATTTGACTATGTGTGTCATGTTATCCTTTATTTCATGTGCAAAGACTTCCTTTACATAAGACTCTATCACTCGATAATATGGGAGTTGGTCATATTGAATCCATCTAATTTATATTAGGAAAACACTTAACCACATTATTTTTCTTTGATTTGATATTTTTATTTGAGTTTAAGTGGCAAATCAGGAACACATTATGGAAGCCCACTTATAACTCGAAGCACATCAATTGTGAAGTGACCACTTGGACCAAACAATACTTTAGGGTGTTCATGCACTATTGCAACTCTCCATAACATGTTTCATCCTTCACCAAAAATTTCTACCATCAACTCCATCTATATTCTCTCATCCATGTAGCTACATGACCTTTCTTAATATAGATCTCGAGCTAGTGTCGATCCATAATTTGCACATACTCAACTTCCACTCAATAATCATATACTACACTTGTCTCACCATAACCTAGCCTTCCAACCTTATTTTCACTTATCAAATCCATTTGATATCTCATTGGCCTAGCTCTCAAAGTTGATCTTACACAATCCATCCCAAAGCCACTAAAGTAGTTTTTTCAACTCTTAGGTTCTTAGTAACAATATTTCATTAGGCTCTAAATTGCAGGATTCAAGGTGAATTTTCACACCACTTCTCGTTGCTCCTATAATGAAGATTTTAGTCTCCATACTTCGACCTTGGACACCACCTTTGGTTTAGGCATATTTTCCCTCACTCCATGCTCGCACATGTAGCCTATGTGATTGCAACCTACTACTCCTCCTGCACCATTCTCTCACCTTGGATTTCATAACCCTAAGCACTACCATTACATGTTTGTCTTTATACATACTTTGTGTTAGTTTTTGTAGCATCAGATGGTGTTTTAGTCTCGACAATTGTCAGAGAGGATAAGAAACACTAGGACTCCAGAACCTAGAAAAGGTTTTAGGAAAATCCTCCTAGAAATGCCTTAATTAAGTTAATTAATCAATAAATATTTTTTTCCTAAGTCTAACTTAGGGAAAATGATTAATTAACAACAATTAATTGAGGAAGGTGATATTTCTCTAGAAAATCACACAGATCGACTAGGAAATGATCTCATCCATTGATTATGTTTTAATCTTGGCCATTGGATTCCCTATTAGATATTATAGGAAGAAGTCAATGGGTAGACGAAGGAATACATTGGAGATTGATTTCCTTGGGAATTTTTATTTTTCCAGAAAGTAGCAACATTATTTTGGTAGAGTTTGAGCTAGAGAGGGGACATAGAGATAGAGAGGGGCAAAGATAATGAGTCTGGAGGATTTTTTCTAGTTCTGGAGAGTTAGAAAGAGGATGGAAAATTTTTTCTCCAAAAGGTTGTGCAGAGACAACACAGAGCCTCAAGTGAGTGGTTCGATTTTGCTAAAGGGGGGGACTTTTTCAGTTCCAAATATTTGGAAGATTTTCCAGAGGGATGAAGAAGCATTTTCCCAGTCAGCAGAAGTTTGGACAACTAGATTGGCAACTATTTCAGGCAGTGTGTTTGGAAGGTAGTTCTAGGTGACATAGAGACTGTGCAAACCACTTGGATGGATAACTTTTCAGAGGTCAGACAATGTTAGTATTGCTCAGAGAGAGGGTAAAATACCTCAGTAAATTTTTGCTAGTATTTCTCTTGGGTAGATTCTCCATGTTTATGATATTTATTATACTCAGAATTTCTCATTGCTGCTTAATAATAAAAACCCTCACCCGTTGCACCCATTTTCCCACATTGGGTTTTTTCGGGGACTTTTGTCGAAAAAAAACGATGTTATGTTTTTGTGTGTGTGCTAGTATTTTCTCAGTTTCCAATTTATCTTCCTTAGTATTTTTATTTTTTATGATTGCAACGTGATTAATTCATTGTTTTCATAGAAATAAACTGCACAGTTAATTTATCAGTTAGAAGAATTAATTCCAGTTGCTGTAATAGAATTTCAGTAGTGAAATTTCACACTCTGATGGCACTAGTCAATGCTTCTTTCTCCTATCCAAACCTTACATGGCCAACCTTGTCTTATTCTCCCACCCATTATCCATGTAGAACCAATTGGTTTTGGGAACCATCATGACCATATCTTGGTCTAGTCCACACAAGTTCTCTTGATATTGAAGGTGGTGATTCAGTTTCCCTAGAACTTGGCCCTCATGAAACCTCATGTCACCTTACATTCTGACATTTACCACTAGGATATAGTTTCTACTTTATCCCATACCTAAAACATCCATGACATCGATGACCACCATGATTAGAGTCATGAGAAAAATTCATGGCCACCTTTATCATCACCATCCTAGCCACACAAATTCCTTAGAATTATATCCATGACCATTCACTAACCAATTTTCATGGGTCCTTCTTCACCTCTGATACTACATATACCATTTCCTTGTGTTTGATTCAAACCTTGAGGGTTATCCTTCTCATGTAGTGGCTCCTTCTTGTAGGCAGTTCACAACCACTTTAGTTCATTTTTAGTCCCTTAATATAAATGAAAAAAGTGAGACTTAAGCTTGACTAGCTCATAACCAATTCTCTCATACCAATGTTATTGAAAGAGAGAGAAAAATAAAAACATAATAGAGACATAAAAATAAATCATAATAAATACACTAGAAAAAAAAAATTCATGGTTCACATCATATGGGCTAAATCCACTAAAAAATTGATAGACCCTTTATGTTATTGGAAAACCATTCAAAATATTTATAGTCTCCATACTTGCAACAAACCCAACCCCCTAATGTCATATTAAGTTTGTGGGGCATAATTAGACTTGAAATTCAAAGTTTATTATGATGACAGGGTTATCAAAATTCCTGTTTTCTTCATCACCTCAACTCATATTTCTGATACTACCATCACCTTCTTGTCATATAGAGTTTCCAACGATATAAATTTCATCTCATTCTAAACTCCGGGCACAAAGTTATTCCCACTTGAAATTTTACCCCCTTTATACCACATTAGCACTATACAATCAATGTGGATGACACATGGTGGTCCTTGGCCATATGCCATTCCCACGTTAGTCCACATCCATTGCCAAATTGTCTTATTAGAGCCTCACCATATCAGGAATTTTATAAAATTACACATCCATAAATATTCCAGTGTTCTTGCATGTCGATATATTGGTGGCCTACTCAATGTGCCACCTCATGCTTCTAACATCCAATTGTATCCCATCATGTAGCTAAATTTGACATGCTTGATAGGTGGCACCTTTGACATGTATACTGAGAAATTGGGATATCAGATATTTTTGAAAGCATAATCCCTCACAAAGTCTCGATATGTGAATTTGATATCTCAGCCTACCATACAATCATCACCTAACACATGGAAGATGTTGACGTGTCCTCTAAAACATGGAACTTGTTGATGTGTATCATGTGTCACTCGTATTCATATAGTTGGCATACCAAAAATGAAAAATTTGGGTGACACATTGTACATATGGCATAGCCACATCATCATTTATGAAATTATCATTACATCCCTCCCCAATATTTCCTGATACTTCAATATCTGAGGTTGTCTATTGACACACCCTATTAGAAAGATGTTTGTTGTTAAGAGTCATCTGTTTACTAGAGCCACACCATATTGGAGAAATCCCAAAGGATTTTATTTTAACTCTTTCAAGGCCTATTATTATCATAACCCCCTCCTCCTTTGAGGATCTTGGTAATGGCTCCCATCAGGTCATGTGACGAGAGGCTAGGTTTGAGGCTTCCAAAAATCCAAATTTCAAATAATGCCAAAGGATTTTCTTCCCAATAGCTTCTAATATTTTCAAGCTTTTCACCCCCTTCCAAATTCAAAAATATTCCCTACCTTTAATGAGGTAGCTCAAAGCCTCCTCATCTCAATTTCTTATACTACAAGGAGGCCCACATCCTAGCTTACCTCCATAAATAGAAGGATCCTAAAGCTACCATCCTCATATAGGTTTCTCTTCACCATCATGGTCTACATAGTGAGGCTCGATGATCTGAAAATGGAACTATTTGTAAATGCTATGCAAAGCATCCATTTCCATTTAATTTAGTGTGCAAAGTGTTCTCCATGACTTGCAGGTTAAACAAAGTAGTTTTGGTAATGTTTATGAGTTTTATGTGTGAGGATTTGTTAATTAAATTTATTGTTTAACATATAACAACAGAAATACTCAGCAAGTAAAATTCACCATAGCATAACACAACAAAATGTTGAGGCATTTCACCCCTCCTGGGCTACATCTGCCAGTCCAAGGCTCCCTAATGGCATGTCCTTGTTTTATTAATTTGCTCAAAATGCTTACAGAGTGAAAAATATGCCTAAACAGGAAAAGAAAGCTATGAATTTGACTTCAGAAGATAGAAATAAGCTAAAAATGGCTTTTGTTTCACCTCAAACAGTGAAGTACAACCTAATACAGCTCCATCACCCTAATGGCCCTGATGGCTCTTTCCTCTTACCTGAAAAAAATATGGATGAAGAACACCTATTTTTTCTCTAAAACCTGTCCCAAACTCTCCAGAATGCTCAAGAAACCCAAAATTGACTAAAATTTCATCTCATTAGGTCGAAAATTGAGAAAGTTATGACCCAAACAAGATTTTGCCCAGTGGCACTAGAAAACCTCCTCCAAAATTGGAGGAACTCTAGTTAAACACCAAAAAAGGGGAATTGCTCCAACTGGCAGAACTACATGCTATTTTAGGGGTAGAATTTAATGCTAACTATCAGTTTAAGTTGTGTTCACATGCGAAAACTTTGGAAAACTGTTTATTGGCGGATAAGTTCAAACCCCGCTCCCTCAATCATAGCTTGCAGGTCACATGGGAAAAGGGGCTAGCACCAAGGTGCTTAAGCCTGTTCTCCACCGATTGTCAATGGGGCTTAACCCTTGGTTCCTAACGGTGATCACATGGCATCAGGCTTAAGCCCTGAGGGCTTAACCACCTTTCTTTGCCCGTTCACAATGCACGACCCGACTCTAGTTCACGAGTGCCTGACTGCACATTTACCCACGACTCGACTGGTCGTTTAACTATTGCCTAACTCACCTCCGTTTAAGATCTTGTGCTTGTGTCATGTTGGTCGGGTTGACCCTGCCCAAGGAGTTGGGTTGAGGGTTCGACCCTCATGCCCTCCAACCTTTTCAAAGCATCTTTTCAACCAATGGCCTGGGGCCACGTGGAAGCCTCCAGGCAAGCCACATGGCACCCTCTGATAGGCCTGTATAAACTTAATAAAATTGAAATTTTTCCATAATAATTGTTTTTTACCAATTGACAAAATCATAGTAAAAAAGTCCTGTTTTGGAGGTCACTAGACGAATTCAAACCTTAGTAACTTTCACATATGACATCGGATTTGAGTCCCATTCACGGCACTAGAATCACAACAATGAGGCCTTTCTAGTCGTTTATATTGCAACCAATTCTGAGCACTTCCATTTTTGAGGATTTTTTCATCTTGGACATGATCTCCTAATCACACCTCCCCAATGGGAAGCTTTTGGACCCCAAAAGCTCTCTGAATTATAGAAATTGAAGATGAGGAGACTGATTCTCCACTCTTCCAACCTTGAACCACTGAAATCTCCCTGATTTCATCACATTGAGCTTCTCATAAAAAGATAAATTCTTCCTTGAATCTGTCGACCGACTATTGCTAACCTTGACTGTGTCATGCTGCAAATTTTTGAAATTTGTAGAATAGAAACTAAAATTTGCAGAAAACCTACTACTCCTACAATGGTCTACCTTCAAAGGAAACTGGAAATAAGATTGACCTTGCCAACTGTCCTTATGGTGATTTTTTTCCAAATGAGCCATGTAATTGTGTTGATTCCTGACCAAGTTTTCTTGCCATAGCAACCTTCCATTGTGAAACCAGCATTGATCCATGCTGAACTTTGTGTCCTCTTTGCTTGCATGCTTTTCCCTTTCTTGGATTCTTGCACCACTTTGCACTGACACTTTTTTATTTGCACCGATCGACACCAAAGACACCTTGTGCAACATCTTGTCATCTTCTTCCAAAGACGACCTGCTTTTAGACTGAAACATTTCATCATTTACATCAACAATAACATGAAAAGGATTATATACAAATTTTTTTTTCTTAATCATCAACAAAGTCAAATTTTGACTTGCATTGACAAGCCTTTTCAACCGCCCTACATTCACTAAAGAAGATTCTAGCTTCTTCCGATGTGCTCTCACAACAAACTCCTTGCCATCCTTGAATAGGTGATACTTATTCTCATGGCGATGGAAGATTTCTTTTCTGTCATTTAAGCACGAACTACCCAACACCATACCTGTAATGTCAAGAGGTACCATATCTGATTCAACCAAGTCAACATAATGAGTTGTTATGGCGAAGTGCAACATGCACTTCCTTGAAGCTTGTAAATTAGCATCCTTGCAAATCCATCCAAGTGGATATGGCTTTGGATGTGGAATGGTTTCAAGTTTCAGCTTCCTGACTAAGTCTTCTGAGATGAGATCGCTTGTGACCCACTGTCAAATAGTGTGTCTATCTTTGTGTGTTTGGAAATTATCCTCACATGAAACAGCTCTATCCTCCTCTCTTCATTTGGAGCTTCTATCTGAAAGTTTAAAGTGCTAGAACTGGGATTTGTTTCTTTTACAATATATTTCCCCTTTATGTTCTTTAGTTCCAAAGCTATGCTTTTAGTTTCATCTCCTGATTCAGACCCTAAGTCTTGTTCAGCTATTACAACTGTTTTTCCCTTTTCTTTGGCCTTATCTTTTCTTTTAAATTTTTCTCTCTTCAACTCCAGATGAAGTTTCCAGCAATGGTCTTCATTGTGGCTTGTTTTGGAATAGTTTTTACAAAAGAATTTTCCTTTTTCTTTCCTAGAGTTTTCATTTCTTTTTCTACCTTTTCCTTTAAATTCACTACCCTCATTCTCATCAAAATATTGTTTCCCTCTAGCCTCTAAATGAGTGGGTTGAACACAAACCTCGTCTAGACTAGTAGGATTGAACATAAGGATAGTATGTATAAGATAGCTGTGTAAACCACCTATATATTTCAACAAAGTCTCTTGGCTATGCAAATCAATTCCTAGTAAAAGAGCCCTTCGTCTAAACTCTTGGGTGTAATCTTGTACATTTTGTCCCTTAAGTTGTCTAAAACTTTGCCAATTCATGATAGCCTTTTGTAAATGAGCTAATGGATAAAATTGTTGTTTAATTGCAGAAATAAATTCAGCCCATGATAAAGTGATCTTACCATGTTTTTTAATTTCATCCTTGGTCTTGGCTTCCCACCATACCAATGCTGCTCCTTCCATTCTCAAAGAGGCTAACTGAATCTTGGTGTCGTCTTCATGAAGGTTTTGTATCCTCAAATAAGCTTCCAACTGTCTTATCCAATTGTCAAGTTTCTCTGCATTGACCTCACCAGTAAACATAGGCAACTCAAATTTAGCATCAAGCTTTAAAAATGGACTTTTACCAGTGGTTTTAGACTTGTGAGATTGATTCACCGAAGTAGACGATGACGATGTGGAGGAAGAGGATGAAGATGGGGATGGTGGATCACCATTTCCTCCGTGTCCTTTCTTTGACTTGGTATCACTTTTCTTTCCTCCTGAAGAACCCTCTTCTTCTTTCTGATGTTTAGACCCTTCTCCTACAAGCCTGTCATTCCTTTCTTGGTAGAGTATCCTTACCATCTCCGTCATGTATAGGAAAGCCTTTCGGAACACTTGTTCTTCTTCTTTGGGATCAATGTCTTCAGGAACTTCTCCTTCTCGTGAAGACATGATTGAGGCTTCTTCTATGGCTCTTGGAGGTGAATTAAAATGCGGATTTAATGGCTCTTTGGCCCTCCTTGGTTGGGGATTACTTTGTGCTCTAATCAATTGTCCTTCGCCCCTCTTGAGCTTAAGCCTAGTAAGCATCAAAACTTGCAAACAGTCAACTATATTTTTGCACAAGAAAAAATACAGAGTAAAACTCTAGCTTTGCTACCATCTGATATGAAAATGGAACTATTTGTAAATGTTATGCAAAGTATCCATTTCCATTTAATTTAGTGTGCAAAGTGTTCTCCATGACTTGCAGGTTAAAAAAAGTAGTTTTGGTAATGTTTCTGAGTTTTATGTGTGAGGATTTGTTAATTTAATTTACTGTTTAACATATAATAGTAGAAATACTCAGCAAGTAAAATTCACCATAGCATAACACAACAAAATGTTGAGGCAATTCACCCCTCCTGGGCTACATCTGCCAGTCCAAGGCTCCCCAATGGCATGTCCTTGCTCTATTAATTTGCTCAAAATGGTTACATAGTGAAAAATATGCCTAAAAATGCAAAAAAATATGTGAATTTGACTTCAAAAGATAGAAATAAGCTAAAAATGGCTTTTGTTTCACCTTAAATAGTGAAGTACAACCTAATACAACTCCACTTCCTTGATGGCTATTTCCTTTTCCCTGAAGAAAAAATGGCTGAAGAACACCTCTTTTTGCTATGAAACCTCTCCCAAACTCTCCAGAATTCTCAAGAAACCCAAAATTGACTAAAATTTCATCTCATTTGGTCGAAAAATGAGAAAGTTATGACCCAAACAAGATTTTACCCAGTGGCACTAGAAAACCTCCTCCAAAACTGGAGGAACTCTAGTTAAACACCAACAAAGGCGGAACTTCTCCAACTAGCAGAACCGTGTGCTATTTTAGGGGTAGAATTTAATGCTAACTGTAAGTTTAAGTCATGTTCACATGCGAAAAATTCAGAAAAATATTTGTTGGCGGATAAGTTCAAACCCCGTGCCCTCGGTCACAATCTGCTGGTCACATGGGAAAAGGGGCTAGAACCAAGGTGCTTAAGCCTATTATCTGCCGATTTACAATGGGGTTTAGCCCTTGGTTTCGAACGGTGATCACATGGCATCAGGCTTAAGCCCTGAGGGCTTAACCACCTTTCTTCGCCTGTTCACAATGCATGACTCGACTCCAGTTCATGAGTGCCCGACTGCATGTTTACCCATGACCCGACTGGTCATTTAACTACCGCCCGACTCGCCTCCATTCAAGATGTTGTGCCTGTGTCGTGTTGGTCGGGTCGACCCTGCCCGAGGAGTCAGGTCGAGGGTTCGACCCTCATGCTATCCAACCTTTTCAAAGCATCTTTTCAACCAATGGCTTGGGGCCACATGGTAGTCTCCGGGCAAGCCACGTGGCACCCTCTGATAGGCCTATATAAACTTAATAAAAATGAAAATTTTCCATAATATTTTTTTTTACCAATTGACAAAATCATAGTCAAAAAGTCATGTTTTGGAGCTCACCGGACGAATTCAAACATCAGTAACTTTCACATACGACATCAGATTTGAGTCTCGTTCGTGGTGCCAAAATCGCAGCGACGAGGCCTTTCTGGTCGTTTAGATTGCAACCAATTCTAAGCACTTCCATTTTGAGCATTTTTTCATCTTGGACATGATCTCATGATCACCTGATAACTTTCATAAAATAGGAAATATTTGTATATTTTTATACATCCATTACAACAGAATTTAAACTTTTCATATGAGCATACATCACACAAAGGTCGTAAATAACATAAGAGAAATGCTTTCATTTCAAACAACATTCATATTCATAAAAGAATTCATATCAATATTCAAGTATATTGAACATTACACTCAACTCATTTCCCATACATCTTTAATAAGTCATTACAACAACTTTCATCTTGTCATTGCATGCATACACATTGAATACAATGTAATATATAAACAAGGAGCATTTAACAACATTTGAATGACATTTACAAGGAATAAATACACTTATATGTTCTACTTAAATTTTTTGTATGTTGAAGAAGGGACAACCACTCTCCACCCAACCATAGGCACAACTACACTACACGTATCTTGCAGCTGGCCACCCCCACACCAGATCCATTGTCGGAGGGATGCTTCACTCAAGAAATTTCAACAAATGTCAATTCAGGCTAGGGAGTATGAAAGCCATTCTCACATGACTTGTAAGAAACAAGAGTGATTCCTCTCAAGCATTGAGTCTGGATTACTCACACAACCAATTATCAACACTACGGGTGTACAAAACATAAAAGGGGATACCTTCACCACTTCCTATCCTCCCTTGGCCATCCTCCCTCTCTCTAATGCTTCTCAAGCACAATACAACTATATAGTTGAATTACTTTTAGTATACCTAACTTAGTTTGAGGGTATCCTCACTAGTTTCCTCAGCTAATCATGATTCAAATATTGAATTTGCAGTCCAAATTCTAAATGTTTTTTTCCAAGATACCAGGATAAAATCTTAAATCAAGTATCACAACACGTCTACTTTTCAAAACATAATATAAACAATAGTAAATTTACTAGTACACAAAATATACACAACTTTTTAAATTATGTAAAATGACCCAATATTTGTTATATTAATCCAACTGAATAATATAATAGTCTAGGGCTCCCACACTAAGGATAATGGAAAGGCTGATTTTGCAAAGGTTCAACTAGACCGAGTCCTAGCACCTTATACCTTGACCTCGTTGGGGACATGCAAAGAATGATCAAGAAAAAGCATACTGCTTATGCAACAACACAATAAAATACAAAAATACACATAAACACATTGATGCAACATAAATAAGACTTTATTTCATTAATATCACATAACTGAAATATGCTTACAGACAAAATGGAAATAAATTAGTTAAGGCGTTGGTAGCTTATCTCTGAGAAGAGAAGTGGCTGCTACAAGCCTCTGATCTATTTTACAATGACGCTCAAAGGCCTGTTTATTATTGAGAAACAATGGAAAACCCTAAACATCCAAAAACCTAACCCTAGGAGATGAAGCGCCAAAACTATGGGTCTCGTTTGGGTAAATTGGTACATCAACTTCCCAGGGACGTAACTTTGGTATACGATCTCCGTTTGACACGCACAATACCTTGTTAGAAAGATATATCTGAGGAATACAACTTTTGATGTGAGAAACATTGGCCGAACACCCAAGTTTCTCCTTGTTTACCAAAAAAACTTCGTTTAGGGCCTCAAAACGGCTTCATAAATTCAAGACCCGAAAAAACTGCTAAAAATAGTAAACTGTGCTACAATTAAGGAAACTGAAAAAAATGAAAGAAGCAATGGTGGGGCCCCCAGTGGAATAGAGTGGTGGCCACCAATATCCACCTGGATCACATGGTGAGCTAGAACTTTACTAGAAGTGATACTTCAAGAGTTTCAATGGTATATTCATTATCTTGGTTTTGTATGTTGACGATATTCTTATTGCAAGAAAAAGCATGGAATAAATCAATTGGTTAAAGGCTTATCTCTCTAGGAAATTTGATATGAAGGATATTTGGAGAAATAAAACATATATTGGGCATGGAGATACATAAATACATGAAAAATGGTAAGCTTTTGTTATCACAACAAAAGTATGTGGAGAAAATACTTGAAAAGTTCGTATGGAAAATGTGAAACCTGTAAATGTTCCATTAGCTTCCCATTTTAACATTTCTTCAGTTTTGAGTCCTAGAACTGATGAAGAAAAGAAGTATATGTCTCATGTACCATATAAAAATGCGGTTGGAAACTTAATGTATGCGATGGTATCTATAAGACTTGACATTTCACATGAAGTTGGAGTTTTTAGCAGGTTCATGGAAAATCCATGAGAACACTGGCGAACAATGAAATGGGTTCTTCTATCATTTGAGAGGCACAAGTGACCATTGCATCATCTTTAATGGTAGTGAATGATCAGTCTGTGGATATGTGGATGCTGATTATGCAGTTATTTTGGACAAAATGAGATCTACTACAGGTTATGTCTTTACTCTTGTAGGTGGAGCAATTAGTGGGATGTAAAAGCTTCAAGAAAGATTTTATTTTTCCACTACTAAAGCAGAATATACAACTGCTTCAGATGCCTGTAAAGAGGCAATCTAGTTGAAAGGTCTACTTGATGATCTTGGAAGGATGCAGGAGAAAGTGAATGTGTTCTATGACAGTCATAGTGCTATTCATTTGGCTACAAATCTATATTATCACAACAAGACCAAACACATTGATGTAAGGTATCATTTTGTGAGACATGTGATCGATGGTGGCAAAGTAGCTCTCAAGAAGGTATACACACTAGAGAATCGTGAAGCCATATTCACAAAGCCATTTGCAGTAGAGAAGTTGTCATGGTGTTTGGTTTCTCTTGGCTTGCAAAAGAGATGATGAATGGGCATGGGCAAGGGATTAGGATCATTTTTGTCAAGGTGGAGTTTGTTGAAATAATGACAACAATTAATGCAAATGATGTAATTGTGGCTCGTGGGTAAATCTAATTTTTACCATTTAGTCAGTTGTTGTAATGGAAAGAAGTTATGTAACAAAGTAGCTCATATTAATTGGTAATTGGTGATTGCTTGAGAGATTTGTAACAATGGAGAATAATCTTTGATCAATAAGATTTCCAAGTTAGTTGTTGTAATGGAAAGATGTTATGTAATGAAGTAGCTCATATTAATTGGTAATTGTAGATTGCCTGAGAGACTGGTAACAATGGAGAATCATCTTTGATCAATAAGATTTCCAATCCCTTGTGATTTCCAATCATGGAGAATCATCTTTGATCAATAAGATTTCCAATCCCTTGTGATTTCCAATCATGGAGAATCATCTTTGATCAATAAGATTTCCAATCCCTTGCCTGTTGAAGTTTCCTTTACAAATTATCAAGGTTTTAGCACATAAATTTATTGTGTTATGTTGTGTATTTGATTCAGTTTCCCATTCAGTTTCTTCCATATATTTCTTCCTCGTTTAATTTGTTTTTATTGATTTAAGTACAAGACACCCTATGGCCAAGAGTGAGTTTTTTATGATCCCAATAAGTCAAATTTTTTTCAATTTTGTTTACTAACCATGACCAATCCCCGATATCGTATTTATTGGGTTTTAAAATGAATTCCAAATATTTAAGACCATTAGACATAGGTCAAAATTTTATCTCAAATGTTGGGTTTTAAAATGAAGCCCAAATATTTAAGACCATTAGACATAGGTCGAACTTTGATCCCAAATGTTGACATGATATGTGGGATTCCCTCAGTAGCCCCAAATTCTGAAATGATTTATAATTTTTCTTTGTTTATGATGAGGCCTTGCCGAAATTGGTGAAAGCCTGGAAAAAGGCTTCCTATTATGATATTTTGGCTACCCACCGCAGAGAACATCATCTACAAACATTAGGTGGGTAGATGTGTTATTTCTAGTGACCCTACACCCAGTTATGGCCCCAATATCCTACTCAGGTTTGATGCCTCTGCTAACTGCATCAATGGCCAAAATAAAAAGTAGAGGAAATGGGGGGCATCCCTGTCTCAGCACCCTCAATATTCTGATAAAAAATTGTCTGTTCACCATTGATTAGAACAAAAATTCTTAACTGAATATACCCATGCCATAATCCATTTTACATGTCTGTGAGGAAAACCGATTGTGTAGATGATCATATTGAGGAACTCCCAGCCTGTCATAAACCCAGATGAGGTCGAATTTCATCAAACATGCTTTCAACTTTTATTGAGTGTGCGACACTCTTGCGCTATTTCCATTGTGCCTTGAATTCTTTTATCTGTTAGAAAACCAAATTGTTATACATTAATATACAGTGATAGGATATTCTTCATTTTTTTGGTTATAAGGTTAGAAATCATTTTATAAAAAGTATTGCATAAAGAGGTAGGTCTAAAGTTAGAGATAAAAAAGAGAGTTTGTCTCCTTAGAAATGTGAGAATGAAAAGTTTCATTGGTGTCACCTAGTATTTGGCTTGTGGCTGGTGGTTCTGGATTCTTCCACCATATGCATCAATTTTGGATCCATGAGATCAAAGAATTAGAGAAAGAGTTCGATTGACCAGCCATCGAAACCCGAGCTCTTATCCTTTGCCATTTCCTTCAGTGTTTGAAAAATCTCGTCCTACATAATAGGGGCATCCATCTGGGTAATATCTTCCTCCTTGACCATCCTTGGATATAAGCTCACGAAACCCAATTTCTCCTCGAATATGGTTTGACTCTAATTCGTTGAAGAGTCCCATATTGAATTGGACCTCTTTCTTTTGGATGCAGCGTTGCGAATTTTTTTTGTATTTTTGTCTCCCTCTTTAATCCAAGCGATCCAACTTTTTAGCCACCACTCCTCTTCTTGTAATTTCAGGATTATATTTTTCCTCTCCACCAAATCTAGAATAGCTCTTTTGGTATGTCCTGAGAAATATTCAAGGATAGAGGAGTCCATGAATGATTCAATTTCTTTTGATTGTAGCAAACTCCTTAGTGAGTTGTTTCTTACGTCTAAGAACCCAAATTCTGAACTCTTTTTTTAAGCCTATTTAGTTTATAGTTGACCAGCATCAATGTCATGTTTTTATCAGGCACGATGGCTAAATTTTTTAGCATGAGTATAGAAAATTGAGATAAAATTTTTAAATATCCAAATTACAGTATCAAACTTCATGATTTTGAGTAAGCCACCCATTCTTAATTCTTAATGGTGCTAAATCCAAATAAATCAATGGGACATAATCACTGTTATTGTTGCTGGAAACTTTATGCAAAAAGCCGGTTTTATAGGATTCGCCAAAGATATTTCATATATTTACACCCTTTTGATGGTGACGTAATATCTTTGAAATTCTATGGGATGCTCAACATTCAATGTCCATCTATCAAAGCCTTGTGGGGGTAAAGAAAAAATCACTGCCTATCATGCCACATATATCGATTTGGTACCTTCTTAGGAAAAACCGTTTCATGATCTCAATCTGAAGAAATATCGACCTACAACATGCTTATGAGTGATTTCTTAGTTTGTGTTAAAAATTTTAAGAGACCATGTTTGAAGCCAGAAGAAGTGGTTGCTATAAACTGGACACCATTGTTGTGGAGATTCATTTCTTATTTCAGTTTTATAAATTAATTTATGTTAGTTAAATTTAACTTGATTGCATATTTTAAGTTAGGTTAATTAAATTTAACTTCATCATAAGTTTGAAAATATTTAGAAATTTGTTAAATAATGATTAAATTAGTTATTTAATACCACACTCTAGAAATTACGATCTAAACTTATTTTATAATGTTTCTATATATTTCATCATTGATCACAGCTCGAAGGTTTCATGCTTCATGGTTAACAAGAGTTTGTGTTGCAGGCTTATGCACACAGTCACATGAGTTAATATGATTCTTTATCGACACGGATGATGGTATTCAAATGGTTAATTCTACGATAATAATATGTGAGAAAAATATCCTGAAAAAGGCTGATGGGGTGAAAGGGGTGGACAACATTTGGAATCAACTGATTTTTTTATTTTAAAGATCAAACAATAAGCACAACGAGAATGCATAATAGAGTATTTTCCTATTGAAGATAAAGGATTCACCATTGGGCCATTATTTCATCTTATAAATTTTTTCCAATGTTTTCTTTTAACCCATTTCCTTTTTTTTGTCAAAGTAAAAAATCAGTAATTTTTTATTGATACAAATGAAAAGTTATAAGAGCAGTATGCTTGAAGTATTGACACACTCTACGTAGTAAGGCTACCAAGAAATAGAAATAAATACTAAAATTACATATTGCTAGATACACTGGGTTGATATTTTTTTCCTTTTTTCTTTTGGACTTTTGCTAGCCATCCAGTGAAGAAGCAATAGTAATAATTGTCAACTCATTATTACTAGTAGAGATTGTGGCTTCTTTATCTAAGTTAGAGCTCTCAGATACATGAGAACGCTTTGTTCCCCTAATACTTGTTTGTTATTCTTCCCCTCCAAAAGGTTTTCAATGATCGGAGCAACATTTGTAGTATTTGTCTTCTCTTCGAGTTTTCTTTGTTCTTCCTCATTTTCTTCTCCCTCCTCCTGTGTACCATGTTATTTTTCTACTTCCGAATAATGTTGTGTTTCATCCATTTTTTCATCCTCGTCATCTGAAGATGGAGTGTCTGGAAATTTCCATTCTTTTTTTCTTTTGTGGTCTCTTGTTTGTTCTTTTCTTTTGTTTGTTTTCAAGTGTTTTGCGAATGACCATTTTGATCACACACCCTACATCTGAATGTCGTATTTTCAAAGTCTAAAGTTTGTATCCAATTAAGGTCTTTGTGTGTTAGGTGGATACAATTCGGAAGCCCTTTGCTTAAATCCATCCCCATGCATATATGAGAAAAGGTGAAGATCCATTCTTTCTCGATCCATCTTTAAGAAACTTCCTAAAGAGTTTCCAATGTTTTCTAAGAGCTCACGGTGCCAAAAAGGGAGCAGGAAGTTATGTAACCTTACCCAAACTGAAATTTTTGTGACCATCATAGAGTTTGCATCAAAACAAAGGAACCATGGAGTTATGAAGAGGCTCGCCCTTCCCCAGAACTAGGGTCCATCATTCATAACATAATCGTAATATTTTTTGTTATCAAACTAAACCACAAAGAAACTTTTTGCGCACAAATAAATATCACAATATTTGGTCCAGTTTCGATATATCCATGCATTTATATCTTCAAATTTTTTCCAATATCCATTAAATTGACCAATACTAGCTTTTTCTTGCAGAGTATTGAAAATTCCACTTACTTCTGGTAAATCTTTGGCTAGATATGGATTTTTCTCCATCTTTTCTACAATATACAGACCCGAGATTGACATATTTGGTATTTTCTTGTCCTGCGTCACTAATCCAGGTGGATATTGGTGGCCACCCGCCTATTCCACTTGGGGCCCCACCATTGTCTCTTTCAGTTTTTCAGTTTCGGCACAACTTACTATTCTTCGCAGTTTTTTGGGTCCTGAACTTTCAGAGCCATTTTGAGGCCCTAAATGACGTTTTTTGGGCATCATCTATCCGGAAAATGTGATTATATTTTAGTATCTACATTTTTGGTCTGCATTTTTAGTCCTCAGATATATCTTTCTAATGATGTATCATGTGCCTCAAACAGAGATAGTATGCCAAAGTTACGATCCCGGGAAATTGATGTACCAATTTACCTCGATGGGGCCCATATTCTGGCGTTTCATCTCATAGGGTTAGGTTTTTGGATGTTTAGGGTTTTTCGTTGTTACTCAATAATATATAGGCCTTTGAGCCTCATTTTAAGATAGTTATGAGGCCTATAGCCGACACATCTCTTCTCAGAGATAAGCTACCAGCACCCTAGCTAGTTTATTTCCATTTTGTCTGTAAGAAAATTTCAGTTCTTTGATATTAATGAAATGAAGTGTTATTTCCACTGCATCTTTGTATTTATGGTTATATGTGTATTCTATTGCATCCCTGCGTAAATCCAGATCAGTGGTATCAGATCGGTCTAATTTTTCTCGATCCTTCTTTTCATGTCCCCCATGAGGTCAGGGTTTAAGGAGTTAGGGCTCAATCTAGTTGAACCTTTGCAAGACCAACCTCGCAAACCGTGACGACCACCCATGGGGGATAAAAAGAAATATGAGGGAGCAGGAGATCCTACCAAAATATTGCTCGAGGAGGCCCTCGAAAAATAAAGGAACGTGATGATGGATAAAGTTTCCTAGATCCTTCAACAACTGCTTACTAGTGACGCATCTGCATCCAGCAGCTACTCTGGAGGTGCGACTCCCTTTAAGGTACAAGTAAACTTTGAAATTTCCCATATTTGAGGGTCAAATAGATGCAGTTGTCATATATAGATGGTTGAATCTATTAGAAGGATATTTCTCGGTTCATGACTTTTCCGACCGGGAGAATATTATTTTTGCATTACTCAAAGCTACCCCCCATGTCAAGGCCTGGTGGGAAACCTAATATGAGAAAAAGGATGAGACATAACCCTCTTTGTTCTCATCCATACCCACTTGGAATTATTTCCAAGACGCCATCAAGGAACAATACTATCCCATGGGGAGCTATGAGGACAAGTACATACAATGGATGATGTTGTAGCAACAAAGGGATCAAGATGTGCATGAGCTGAGGAATCTGTTCCATACCCTGCGCAAAAATTTGAGTATCAAAGATTCGAAGAAACATTTGGTGCTAAATTATCGCAGTTTTCTGCACAGATATATTCAAGAAGAAATGGAGTTCCTCAACATCTCCTCGCTTGGTATGGCATACCGGTATGCTACCATGATTGAGAAGAAATTCAAATAGAAGAAGTGAGAGTTTGGATCTACGAATCAAAAGCAAGGGAAAGGTGCCCCCAAACTGCAGAACAAAGGACAAAGTCAAGGCATGGTGGCCCAAGACAACCTGTCAAAGCCGCAAGAAAATAAAAAAATTGCGAGGCCAAAGAAGGACACGGGAAAGTGGTGTGAGTTCCATAAGAGCTCCACTCACAACAGAAGTGAGTGTCGGGCCAATCAATCGTTGGTGGCCGAGATGAGGGCTTCTGAATTATATGCATGCTTCGACTCTGAATCAGAGCCCAACAAGGGGAATGAAAAAGGGAAATAGATTATTAATGCGGATCCCAATGCCATTGTTGCCACTGCAAAGATCCAAAAGGAGGAACCAGAAGATCCAGAGGAGGAGGAGAATCTCTTCCACTCCTAGATGTGGGTAAAGGATTCCCCGCTACAGTTAATTATCGACAATGGGAGCCAAAAGAACCTCATTTCAGCAGACATTGTGAAGTGGTTGGGCTTGCTGACCACAACACACCCACAACTATACACCATCGGGTGGCTTCACCAAGGATGAGATCTCCGCGTTAGCCAACAGTGTCACCTTCCCTACAACATCAAGCCCTTCAAAGATGAGGTATTATGTGACATTGCTCCTCTTGATGTTTGTGATGTATTATTAGGCCAACCATACTTGTGAAGTGACATGTTATGTATGAGTCCTGACATCATGCTATTATTGTTACTTTGGGAAATAAGTTGTACAGGATACCAAAAGTACCACCACCTACCGTTATCTCTTTGGTTACTGCAAAACAATGTAGTAAGCTCATTTCCAAAACTAGTAAATTTGTTTTCCTGATGATCTGTCCCTAGGGCAAGAAGAAGACTATGGCCACGACCTCCAGACAGGGCTCCTCTACATGACAACAAAAAATGGACAAGGTTGTGGAGGATTACAAGGACATCTTCACCTCACCCATAGGGGTGCCTCTGCACTGTCAGGTCAAGCACCCCATTGATATGACTCCAGGTGCACCGCTACCCAATGGAATGATCTATCGGCGCTATGTTCTAGAGAATGATGAAATAAAGAGGCAGATTTAGGAGCTGCTATAGAAAGGTCACATCCGGTCGAGTTCATCACCCCGTGGGAGCCCAATCGTGTTGGTACATAAGAAGGATGGGACTTGGAGAATTTGTATTGACTATTGGGCGTTGAACAAGATCATTGTCCGGAATAGGTACCCGATCCCACAGATTGATGACCTTCTAGACCAACTCAAAGGGGAGAAATATTTCAGCAAGATGAACTTGAAGTCTGGGTATCACCAGGTACCAACTGAACCCTTCGATGTGTGGAAGAATGCCTTCAAAACTAAGCAAGGCCTTTTCGAATGGTTGGTCATGCCTTTCGGGTTGAAAAATGCTCCCGCAACCTTCATGAGGTTGATGGACGACATCTTACGACCATTCACCAAATCATTTGTAGTGGTGTACTTGGATGACATTCTGATCTTCAGCTAGACTTGGGAAGAGCACCTCCACCACATCCGACAAGTCCTCCGAACACTGCGGCAACACAAGTTGTGTGCCAATTTGGAGAAGTGCACTTTTGTCATGATCCAGGTTCAATATCTGGGATACATTATTGATGAAAGAGAGGTGCATGTGGATCCAACCAAGATCCAAGTAATTTCAGATAGGCTAGCCCCAACCACTCTAACAGAGCTTCACAACTTTCTAGGTCTTGCTAATTTTTACCGTAGGTTCGTGTTGGGATTATCTCATATCACTTGGCCCTTGAGTCAAGTCACCAAGGGAGGAGCGAAAGAAAAATTATTTTGGTTGGAATCTCAATAGAAGGCGTTCATAGAATTGAAACATCGCCTCTATTCTGCCCCAGTGCGCACATTACCATACTTGCAAAAACCATTTCAAATCAAGGCAGATGCCTCTAACAATGCTATTGGGGCAGTTCTTACTCAACAGGGGCATCTAGTGGCATGTCATAGTGAGACATTGTATGACACAGTCTGTAAGTATCCCACTTATGAAAAAGAAATGTATTCCATTGTGTAGGCTTGTCGACAATGGAAGCAATACATTTTTGGGAAGGAGACAATTATCCACATAGACCACCAACCCCTGCAGTTCATACAGACACAAGGGAAGTTGCAGAACGATCGCCATCAGAAGTGGTTCACATATCTGCAATAGTTTCATTTGAACATCAAGTACAAGAAGGGTAGCACCAATAATGTTGCAGACTGCCTTAGCCAACCACCAATCGTGGCGCTAACCATAGTTCTCAACTCTTGTGGGCACAAGACTTTTGATTGGCTACTTCTCTATAAGAGTGATCCAGAATTCGAGCACACATACAAGGCACTCTTGGGGGGTATGCAAGTTCCAAATTTTCACCTCCAAGATACACTATTATGCCACCTGGGACACCTTTGTGTTCCTTCAAGCGAGTGTGCCAAGATGATATGAGAAGCACACTACACTCGAGTCGTTGGGCATTTCAGGGTCGAGAAAATAGTGGCAGTATTGCAAAAGTATCTCTATTGGCCAAACCTTTGACAAGTTGTCAGAAAGTACATTAGATCCTACACTGCTTGCACCATTTCCAAACCGACCCAGCAGTGCCCTGGCCAACGCCAGGGCCAATGGAAGAAAGCCCTACAGATAATCCAACAGCAATAACAGAAGTAGCAGAAATTAAGGGATCATTCAATCCATTATTTAGATTCCGTTACTCGAACCGATTCCATAGATAAAATACATCTATTTCATGGATCTTGAAGGATTCATTCATCTCTATGAGATAAAATCTCGAGCTATTTCTGGAACATATCTATGATAGACCTCATGCTCTAGAGATCCAATATTCTAGAAATGAAATATCGAACGAGGTAGGACCATCGTTATGAAGATAACAGATCGGTCACTGTATCTATTCCTCTTTCGACTTTTCTTTCCAAGTGAACTATAGCCCTAGGGGGTCACAGGTTTTTTCCTACCAATTGGGGTTCTTCCTTCCCCACCTCCATGAGGATGGTCTACAGGGTTCATAGCTACTCCTCTCAAGTTCTTTCCTTCTTCTTTTTTCTCTTTTGTTCCAATAAAAATATTGCCCGATCCGAATGGGAATCAATTTCGAATTTCTCACATCAAGAAGCAAGGCCTCTATACTCTGCAACCTACCCATAGTCAACCTTGGGAATCCATCTCCATGGATTACATGTCGAACCTTCCTTCTACTAAGCATGGAAATGACTGTGTTTTCATGGTCGTCGACAGATTCTCGAAGATGGCCATTATGGCAGCCTGCAAGAAGAATATCACAACAAAAGCCACTGCTAAAATATTCTTTGAACGAGTGTGGGTGCACTTTGGGATCCCACAGTCTATCATCTCAGATTGGGACAATAGGTTCCTCAACACATTTTGGTCCAGCCTCTGGTCAATGCTAGACACCAAGCTCACCAAGTTCAGAACTTTCCATCCCCAAACAGATGACTAGACGTAGGTTGTCAACAGGATGATTGTACACATTCTACACATGTACAATTCACGCACATGGGATAAGAGCCTCCCCTATGTACAACATAGTTATAACCGGGCTCTCCATAGCTCAACCAGCCACAACCCCTTTTAGGCAGGCTTGGGATTCCAGCCACTATGTCCCATTGACGTAGCCATGCCATTTGTGGCTACTCAGGCTGATTCAGCTCATGTCCAGTCTGAAATTGAAAAAGAGAAAAACTTCATCAAGTGCATTCATCAAATCTGCCAAAAAATTCATGTGATATTGAACAGAGCTAATGCTAAGTACAATCAACGACATGATCAACATCGGGTTCTACACAACTTCCAGGTGGGCGACAAATTCTGGCTACATTTGCAGAAGGAGCACCTCACTGGACCCCACTGCAAGCTTCATCCACTCTGATATGGATCATACAACATCACCAAGGCTGTAGGGAACAATGCTTTCGAGATAAGTATTCCACCATTCCTTGATCTACACCCAATATTCAATTTGGACTGCCTTCATCCCTACTTCCCACCTCTACTGGACACCTCTGACATTGCAGAACAACTCACACCAATAGAGTTAAACCCAAACTGCATGGAACATGCCACCACAGATTGTATCATCGACATACAAATCAAGAACACTTTCCTATAGAAGATCCAACTGTATCGGGTTGTCAAAGCTGGCCAACTCCTGCACCAAGGCAAGTGGTTTACCAGGGACCAAATTCAGTAGAAGTTTCCTCATCTCATGGGAGAACTCAACGAAATGGGGATCATTGCTTCCTAAGGGGGGAGTAATGATCTAGGTGGATATTGGTGGCCACCCTCCTATTCCGCTTGGAGCCACACCATTGTCTCTTTCAGTTTTTTAGTTTTAGCACAACTTACTATTTTTAGCAGTTTTTTGGGTCCTGAACAGCCATAGTTGTTTTGAGGCCCTAAACGATGTTTTTTGGGCATCGTTTGTCTGGTGAATGTGATTCTATTCCAAAATCTACATTTTTGTTCGATAGTTGTAGTCCTCAGACAAATATTTCTAACAATGTACCATGTGCATCAAACAGAGATACTATGCCAAAGTTACAACCCCGGGAAATTAATGTACTAATTTACCCCGACGGGGCCCATATTTTGGCGTTTCATCTCCTAGGGTTAGATTTTCGGATGTTTAGGGTTTTCCATTATTTCTCAATAATATATAGGTCTTCGAGCTTCATTGTAAGATAGAGTTCAGAGGCATGTAGCCGCCACATCTCTTCTCAGAGATAAGCTACTAGTGCCTTAGCTAGTTTATTTCCATTCTTTTTGTAAGCAAATTTCTGTTCTTTGATATTAATGAAATGAAGTATTATTTCCGCTGCATATTTGTATTTATGGTTATATGTGTATTCTATTGCGTTCCTGCATAAATCTGGATTAGTCACAACTTTTCCTCTCAATTAATCTTTGAAGGAAGCATGTCCCTTGTCTATCGCTGAATATCTAGCGGGTATGCTTGCTCCTGCTGTACTCCTTGTAGTTTAAATTCAGGATTATGGTAGAGTTCCTTTGTATATTGTAATCTTTCAGATGGGTATCTTCTTATAATACTTTCCCAAAAAAAATCAAGCTTTGTTGTGGACTAGAAATACTTGTGGCAATTTGGGCATTTTGCTTCACATCTGTCACAATATTCGTGTCATGGACCAATAATATTATTGACTTCCAAAAGATGGTTTTAAAAAAAATCTGATATAGGTCCTCCTGAACAGAGACCCGCCCTCTGCCTTTTGTGCTTTTTGTTTTTGGCCATGACCCCTGGATGCAAGAAATGTTGACAGAGTCTACATAGGGGTCATGTGGCAGAGGACCAGGGAGTAGTGAGGGTTGCCTGGAGTGTAGTGTCGCACACATAGACCATAGGAAATTATTGGACCTTTTGGCTAAATAATGAAGCCCTGACACCCACTCGGGCTTTGCATCTACTAGTACTCTCCAAATAAGATGATTCCATATTATGTTGAGTGTGATAGAGTAATATAAGAAAAAGAAAAGAAAAGGAAGTGAGCTACCCTTGTAGGTCTGGATCAAAGATCCCAAATTTCCCTCTCCATCCATAGGAGTACACCATCATCCCTGGTCACATTATTAATAACTTCCTTTCTGATGTATATTTCGGCTGCATGACAGAAAGCAGTGAAAAAATAATCCACAATGATTTGGTTCCCTTCTTGGTATAGAGCCATGGACTTGAGGTGACCTGGCACTAGTTGAATCACCGCTTGAATATGCCAACACTTCCTCTTGGGGGATTATGATCATTGCACACTGGAGTTGCCCCCTTCCATTCAACAAAAAACAGTTTCGTTTGTCATAGAGGCGCATTGTTAGAAGTGTTGAGGGTCGAAACACTTGACCGTTTTTCTGGTAGATGCTACCCTCGTATGAGCATAAATAACACCCCCTCTACCGCAACCCTTAGAGTCTGTTCCAATCTTGTTTCGGGATCTCGAAACCCTCTTTTGCAGAGAAATTTTTTTGTCTCATCCTTGACGAAACCCTTCCCATAAACAACCTCCACAGCTGATATTATCATTGTGCGTCCTCTGCAAACAACCTCAGTCAAGTAGATGCATTTTTCCTTCACCGTCTGCACGCTGACCAAGAGCACGAAACCATTCTTGGCATTGAGCGCGACCTTTTTTCTAAAATCTCTAGCTCTTCAGTGATGTGAGTTCTCTCAATTGTTTTTGTAATCCATTTCCTTGTCATCTCCACTTGAAAATATCTTAGTGGTACTGCATGAGTTCTTTATAATTCAAAATAACAAAATATAACAAATTTTTGCGGTGTGGAATTTTTTAGGTTCAAGAATTAATGAAGTGTTCATGGATCACTGCCATATACATTGGTGGATCCATATTTTTTGTTCTTATTTTTTTGTGTCTCAAGTTTGAATTTTGATGCATACTCATATTTGTTTTTATTCAATTGTTTTCTATTTCTATATGGATTCATTTAATGAGATGGAAGATGATATTCTTAATAACCCCTAATATGTGAAGAAGATAATATTCTTATGTTAAATTGAGCACGTTAAACTTTATTTTTTATTTTTATTTTAATTATTGCTACTAATATATTTACTTTTGTCCATTGAAAATTGTGAGACTAGATATTCCTCTAATTTCCACTTAGGTTTCGATTCACTTATTTGGTAACTAATGTGATTTCAAGAGTAATTATTGATGATGATGTTGAATTCCAACAAGAAATTGCAACGTCTACACTAGTGTGGGACCAATAGGTCCTAGTAGCACCTACACTAGTGTGGGATAATTTTGGTGTAGTGTCTAATTTATTTTTCTCTTAATTAAATGGGACAATAGAATGTAATATTATCTCATAATCACTTGTAATAGTTAACTGAGTGTGATAAACTCATTTAGCTCATGTATTTCAAGTTGAGGGTGGTTGGTGAGGCATGCAGAGTAATTATGTTAGTTATGGAGTTCGAATTGCAGTTGGTGCATTAGTTTAATGAATGTGTAATCAATTAACTCAGTTAGTTGAGTTAGAGTCAGTTGAATTAGTTATAACTATTTGTTAAACTAGTGAGAGATCAAGTGAATTGAATATTATTTAATTCATAGTTAGTGATCTTCCATGCAACTAATGATTTACTATTATTAGGTGCATGCATGTGAGTTCTAGTGGAGACCTTGTTGAGACAAAGGTGAAAGGAGGTTAACTATCAGTTGTGTGATTAGTAGGTTGCTTGCATGCAACCAGAAATCCATTGGAGAACCCATGATCCTTGCGCAGTTTAGGAAGGCCAAAATTCCTAAAGAATAGGTATTTCATTCATCAGGAATTGCGCAAGGCAGGTAGACTATTAAGAGGCTAAGAATTGGCTAAGTGTTGGTCAATTTTGTCTAGGACAGTGTGAGAAAGTTAGAAGAGTGCAAGAGACTCTTGTGAGAACTGTGCATTGTAATTGTTTCATGATTCCATGGTTAATATACAATAGAAGGTAGAGGGGTTTCAAACAACAAGCTTTCCCTAGGAAATTATCTGTGTTGTGATTTAATTTTATTCTTTCTTTGCTTCATGTGATTGACGATTGTGTTTAAAATCCACAATTTATTTGTAGAAGTGATTCAGTATCTAGCTTTAGTACATTTTTAGATCGGATTGAATCCATTCATATACATATGTTTGTATAATTTCTACATGGTATCAGAGCACATGAAATCACTATATTGGAGGAGAAGTTGAGTTTGTGACTGAATAAAATTCGAATTTGCAGAAGAAATTTATGGTGCAATAGGTGATTCAGGATCAAAGTGGCTTTCAATGGCTTGTTATTGGAGTATGCACTTGAGGGAAACTCTAACTATATTTATTGGAAAGACAAGATGGAGGCAGTACTGGAGGACAATGGGTTGAAAGAATTCATTGACGATGATGTTCCCAAACCCGTTGTAACGTATGCTGCAAATATTGATGCCTGGTAAAATAAAGTTGCAAAGGCGAGGAGGATCTTATTGGAGGGATTTCGAGACCACATTGTCTCAATTATCCATGGAAAAGCGACACCATATGAAATGTGGAAAGCTTTGACAGATCTATTTCAGAGTAGCAGTGATCATAGAAAATTGGCACTGAAGGATAAACTTAGGAAGATCAAAATGGAGAAAGGAAAAACCATACCAAAATATTTAACAAAGTTTGTCCAATGTTGAGATGAGCTTGGAAGTGTCAGCATTACTGTTGCTCATGATGATTTGGTGAGCCTAGATCTTCTAGGACTTCCCAAGAGTTGGCATAGTTATAAGGACTTTGTCAATGGAAGGGAAAAACTTCTATATTGGGAATGAATTTGGTCAGATTTGGTGTAAGAAGAATTCAGATGGAATACCAGAGATGGATCTTCATCTAAGAATAAAGATGAAGAAGATTGTGCTTTGGCTGCCAAGTCGAAGAAATGGAAAGGAAATAAATTCCATTCCAAATCCGAGTATGGTAAAGATGGCAAGAAGCCCGACATGTAAAGAGTGAAGTGTTTTCACTATCACAAGCATGGACATTATGCCATTAATTGTCCACAAAAGAAGAAGAAAAATAAGGCTTAAGGATCTACAGCTGGTGAGGCTTTGGCCTCACAATTTGAGCTTGACTTCTCTCCCATTGCATGCATGGTGTCAAGTGCAATGGGATCAGTGTGGTACTTGGATAGTGGCGCATCCTTTCACATGACGAGAGACAAAGAACTTTTTAGTAGCTTGGAGGAGAAGGACCTCTAGATGCATATTGAAATGGGTGATGACGGACAGTACAGTGCTACCAGGATTGGTACAATTACCTTCCAGAGATAGTCAGGTAAACCATTTCATTTAAAATATGTAATGCATGTACTAGGCTTGAAGAAAAATTTAGTCTTAGTTGCAATGTTGGAGGATAGAGGCTATGATGCTATTTTTAGTGAGGGAAAATATTTCCCGTGACTTAAAATAATAGGAAAAGCCAAGAAGATTTGGATTTGAGTTAAGAATCTCTATAAAATTTATGTAGATGGTTGCACACAATTGATGGGTAAGGCGGAAAAAGTGGTGAGTCATGATGAGGGTGAGTTATGGCACATGAGATTGGGCCATATTCACCATGGAGCCTTTAAGGTCACGCCCTAGATTTCTATGGGTCTTCCCAAGGGTACACTTGTGCAGTCAGACACATGCAATGATGTACTATGGGGAAGTATGAAAAAGCCAATTTTCATGGGAAGGAGAACCGAGTTTCAGAAATCCTTCAGAGAGTTCACTCAGACATGTGTGGACCATTCTCTACTGCTTCGACAATAAAACATAAGTACTATGTGTTATTTGTTGATGAATTTTCTTGAAAGTGCTGGATCTATTTCATGCAAAAGAAATATCAGATGTTCTCAAAGTTTCTTGAGTTCAAAGGACTAGTGGATAAAGACACGGGGAAGCATGTGAAGGATCTTAGGAGAGACAATGGTGGTGAGTACATCTCTAATGAATTCAAGAAATTCTCCAACAAAGAAGGAATTCAGAGAGAACTGATTGCGCCTCATAACCCACAACAGAATGGGGTCACAAAAAGAAAGAACAAAACAATTGTGGGTGCATCACGAGAAATGTTGCATGATCAGGGCCTACTGTTGCATCTGTGGGCATAGGCATGAAACACAATGGCATTTGTGAAAAAATGTTGTCCTCATCGGATACTTGGCATTAGTATATCAGAACAGGCTTTTATTGGTAAGAAACCTTATTCACATTTTAAGATTTTTGGCTCATATGTTTATATGCATGTGACCAAAGACACTAGGAAGAAGCTAGAACCAACAGCTGAGATTGGGATATTTATGGGGTACACTAAAACTCCCCATAACTATCGGGAGTATTTTCCAAACAGTAGAAAGACTGTTGTGCAACATGATATAAAATTTGATGAGGAGAAAGCCATGCGATTGTCACTTGAGAGGGAGATGGATTTGCATGCAGAGGAGGAAATCTTGGTTCCAAAGAATGAACATCAAGATGTGGAGCAGCCACATGCGGAGGATCATGGAGTGGCAGAAAACACTCAAGGAAATCTATCCACTAGAAATGGTAGAAGGCGCACCATGGAAGCTGATAGATTGAAACTTGATGCAACAGAGAATGTAGGAGCGCCTACTTCACTGTGTAGATAGAGACAGTCTCCAGACAGGTTTATTGGGTACATGGCTCTTATGATCAATTGTATTGTGACAGAACCATCTTCCTTTCAGGAATCATTCCAACAACCAATTTGGGTTGATGCTATGGCCGAGGAGTATGAATCCATCGTCAAGAACAGTGCATGGGATATTGTCCCAAGACCGGTCAGAAAATCAGTGGTTGGATCTATAAGGTGAAGTAAGCTACTTGTTGACACCTAATCCTATGGATGGGTGTGCATATTTAATATTGTATATTAATTAATATTAGGAAATAAGGAAGGCCAAGAGTCATTGGGAGATGAATCCCAATAGCCTCACCTCCATGTATAAATCCATGTGCATCCTTCAGCTAATACACATTCTGATTTTGAGGAGTACCTCCTGGTTTGACATGGTATCAGAGCCAGCTCCACTATTGGCATTTCTGCCTGTGGTGTAACTCCCTCTCCTTTGCTCAGTCAATTTCTATTAATAGTTTTTTGCTGCTCTTAATTGCTAGACTGTTATTATGCATTTTTTTTCTCTATATAGCCCTGACATTTGCAGCTCCAGCTCCTGCAGTTCCTGAAGACACTACAAATTGCAGGCTCCCCTGCCACTCTACAACTCAGCACCTGCACACTGTCATTTCAGTTTATTTGTAACTCTCTCCCTACAATTATTCACCTACCCAATGCCTTCCCTTCTCCTTCGCCCCCTCACTTCTATCTCTCCCTGCATTCCCATACTCTCCATACACCAGCTCCCCCTGCAATACCCAGCGCTCTCCCTCTCCGCACTCACACTTCCCTCACTCCCAGCGCTGTCACATTTCAAAATCCCTACGCATTAAAATGTCCCTGCAACACAGTCATATATCGGTGTTTGCAAACGCTGTTCCAAACTCCACAGCGCTCCCTCCATATAACTTCACGCCCCTGCTACAGTATTTCTCCACGCTAAATACACTCCCAAGCAGTATTCCCACGCTGCATACACTCCCAAGCGGTATTAAAATACCCCCTCCACAACACTGCACAATCATATAATATATCTCTTTGTCATACAGCTCCTCTCCAGCGTTTTATTACGCCCCACCCGACTCTGTCCATACATAACACGCAGCTTTATATTTGTAACACGTCCTATCCATTGTATATGCTGTCAACGCTGCATAAACAGTTCACTGTGTTATTATAAACCGCCCTCTATCTTTTATATACAATACACTTTGTAATATCGTGCCCTCCATATATTATACCGCGCAGTCATATATTGCATTACCGCCCTCCCACTGTCATATATCGCTCCCTCTCTGCGCTGTTCAATACGCCCTCCACTGCATGCTATCAACACTGCATATGTGGTAATACGATCTCCATAGTGGAATACGCCCTATGGTAATACCGGCCCTCAATACTGCCTGAATATTGCTGTCTCGACTCTAGTTTTAATACCAACATACCGCCCTTTCAACTGTCAATACCGCTCTCACATATTCAATATGCAGTGACATTACCACTCCTGTATCTACAGTTACGCTGGTTTTATTGATTACGCCGGTTTTATTGAATACGCTGGTTTTATTGACAATTGTATTATGGTATTGACATACAACGCTGCCTCATATAGCGCCTGGCCCATCGGCCCTCCCATTACAGCGGCATTGACATATGAAATTGTATGGTATCATATGGTATCGTATTGACATTTTTTTTAATATAATACCATTTCTCATATATTTCCGCCCCATTCATACTTTTGTAATATCGATATCCCATATATTTCCGCCCCTCCCAATTTTTAGATACCGCCCCATCCATGCATTCGATAGCACCCCATTCACAACATTCCATATCGACCTCCCATACAAATTTTTTCTCCAAACAAAACAAAAAAATACACATATTTTTTGGTGCAGAATTCAGTTTTTAGCAAAGAGCTTGTGTTTTTTAAATTCAGTCTTTAGCAAGAGTTTTTTATGCAGAATTTAGTTTCCAGCAAAGAGTTTTTTAAACTCAGAGTATTTTTCCAGCAAGAGTTTTTTCCCCTTTAATTGAGCAGATTTCAAGACTTGAAAGTTTTTATAGCAGAAATTTTTCCTCTTCAGAAGTTTTTTTTTCCAGCAAAGTTTTTTTTTCTCTCCTCCTTCAAAAGAAGATGACAGTCCCTTCATCTTCTAAAGAGACTTCCTACTTGGCACAGAGAGAAAAGAGACATGCTTCAGGTCCATCCAGAGGAAGAGAAGGCAGAAGACGAAGAAGAAACTTCAGAGAAAAGGGGGGCAGACAATCTAAAGCTCAGCAGCAAACAAATCAAGACAAAGGTAAAACTAATGACAAAGACAAAGGTAAACCAGCTGAATCCGCTCATTTTGTTCTATCACATTATAACAATGGAGTAACTGAAAGCCTATTTGATGTTTCATTTACTTCATGGAGAGATGATTGGTTGCTAGATTCAGGAGCAACATGTCACATGACATTTAGAAAAGATTTTTTTGAAGAATTCACTAAAAAAGTTGATAGAGCAGTATATTTCGCAGATAAATCCAAACTCAAGCCATCAGGGCTTGGCACAATCAGGCTTAAACTGCCTGGTCTTCCTGATCATATCCTACATGAGGTTCTATACCTCCCGGAGTTGAAGAGAAACTTGTTGTCCCTGGTCGAAATCCGGCAGCAAGGACACTCAATTCACTTGTTTGATGGCAAGGCAGAGGTCAGAAAAGCATCAGATCACTCACTTGTCATGGAGGGAATAGAAGAAGGGAGACTCTTGAAGCTGAAAGGTTCATCTACTCATGCTCAAAACTTTGCATTCAGTTCACATCATGATGAAGGTACATTTCCATCAAGTCTTTTATGGCATGCTAGATTTGGACACTTAAACTATGAAAACCTTCGTTTGTTGAAGAAAAATGGTGTTGATGGACTGCCTACAATTCCTAGAAAACCTAAGGAATGTGATGCTTGTATTCTAGGAAAGCATAGAAAACAACGATTTCATGATTCACACTCCAGAGCACATAGAAAACTTGAACTTTTTCATTCAGATTTATGTGGCCCTATGCCTATTGCTTCTACAAATGGAAACAAATACATGATGACATTTATTGATGAATACACCAGAATGTGTTGGATTTACTTATTGAAGAATAAGTCTGATGCTTTTCAAACTTTCAAGAATTTTCATGCATGGATTGAAAATGATGCACAAACACATATTGGCTCTCTACGTACTGATAATGGAAAAGAATACACTTCAAACGAATTTGAAAATTATCTTCGTCGACATGGAATCAAACATCAAACAACTGTGCCATATAATCCACAACAGAACGGTGTAGCTGAAAGAATGAACAGAACCATTTTAAATATGGTCTGCTCCATGCTATTTTTCAAGAATGTAAAATTGATGTTTTGGGCTGATGCAGTTCTATGTGCTGTTTACATAAAGAATAGGTGTCCTTCAAGTTCAATTAGAAATAAAACTCCTTTTGAAATGTGGCATGGCCACATTCCTTCGGTAAAGCATTTCAGGGTCTTTGGGTCCACTTGTTATGCCTTGATACCCAAGGGTCAAAGGAACAAACTTGGTGCTAGAAGCAGAAAATGTATCTTCTTGGGGTACTCCAATACCTCCAAAGGATATCGTCTCTATGATGAAGCAAATAAGAAGTTTGTGATAGCAAGAGATGTCATATTTCTTGAATCTTCCAAGAGTGACAAGGTTGTTGAGCGGCAACTTGATTGCCTGGATAGATTCACACATGCAAAGTCTTTCCAAGAATTTGATAATGTGATTCCACATCTTGAAGGGGGGATTCCGATATTGAACCAAACTGTGGAATCATCTTCCCCACATGAAGAAACAACCACGGATGACACATTGGATGATGTGATTGATAGAATTGGGAGATTGAATCTTGAATCAATCCCAACTCAGTCAAATGACCAGCTTGGGCCATCTCAGAAAGGTCCTCCCAAATGGCTGACAAAGACACTGGAGAATGTTCATCCTGGTGAGATTGGAAAAACAGGAACAAGAAGTTCCACTCAACAAATCGAAGGTGATGTAGATAATTCTGATTCCCCTGTTGATATGGATATTGCTTATAACTGTGAATTGAGTTTGTCTACAGATCATGAACCGACTTCCTTCAAATAAGCCACTTCTCATGATGAATGGAAAGAAGCGATGCAGAAGGAGTATGATGCCTTGATAAATAATGGCACTTGGAAGCTGGTTGATCCGCCTTTGGGAACAAAACCAATTGGCTGTAAGTGGGTCTACAAGAACAAGTACAAAGCAGACGGCTCACTTGACAAGCACAAGGCCAGGCTTGTGGCAAAAGGATTCGCACAAAAAGAAGGAGCCGATTATGAAGAAACTTTTGCTCCCACAGTAAAATGGACCACCATCCGGACTCTCTTTGCCTTAGCAGCTCAGAATGGATGGAAAGTCCATCAGATTGATGTAAAAACAACCTTCTTGAATGGAGATCTAAAGGAGAAAGTTTATATGTCCCATCCAGAAGGATTTGTGATAAAGGGTCAAGAACACAAAGTTTGCAAACTTGTAAAATCCTTGTATGGCCTCAAGCAAGCACCACGAGCCTGGTATGAGAAATTGACCAAGCATCTTCTAAAACTTCAAAACTTGAAGCTCACATATATTGAAGGGAAGGAATTTGAGGATGCAACTAAGTATAGACAGCTTGTAGGAAGTCTTATCTACCTGACCACCACTAGACCTGACATTTCATTTTCTGTTGGAATCCTCTCAAGATTCATGAAAAAACGTTGTGAAGGACATTGGTCTGCTGCAAAAAGAGTGCTAAGGTACTTGAAAGGGACTCAGGACCTTGGACTCAAATATACATAGGTAGGCGACTTCAGCTTGATTAGATACTCTGATTCAGACTTTGATGGCGACAAAGAAACAAGGGTGTCTACTATAGGTTACACCATGAGTCTTGGATCAGGAGCTGTCTCATGGAGATCACGCAAATAGTCAGTTCCAGCAGATTCCATGATCGAGGCAGAATATGTGGCAGCAGCTGAAGCAACAAAGGAAATTGTGTGGCTCCGGAAAATCCTGGAAGATTTGCAGATGAAACAAATGTATTCCACACCACTCATGATCGACAACACTTCTGCAATAAAGTTGGCCAAGAACCCAAAGTTCCATGATCGAACAAAGCACATCAATACAAAGTACCATACAATTCGACATCATGTTCAGGCCAAAACCATCCATCTACATCATTGTTCCAAAAATGAGCAAACTGCTGACATCTTCATCAAAGCACTTGGAAGAGAAAAGTTGGAAAAGTTCAGATCGATGCTTGGACTCACCAACATCCCTTCGGATTAAAGGGGGGAATTTTGACACCTAATCCTATGGATGGGTGTGCATATTTAATATTGTCTATTAATTAATATTAGGAAATAAGGAAGGCCAAGAGTCATTGGGAGATGAATCCCAATAGCCTCACCTCCATGTATAAATCCATGTGCATTCTTCAGCTAATACACATTCTGATTTTGAGGAGTTACCTCCTGGTTTGACACTACTGATGGGAGTGTGGAGAAGTAAAAGGCTAGATTTTTGGCTCGGGGATTCTCACAAGTTGAGGGGATTGACAATGATGAGAATTTCACACCAGTCGCGAGGTACTCTTCCATTAGATCTATCCTTGCACTCTCAGTGCAGATGGGGTGGCACATTCATTAGATGGATGTGAAAACTATGTTTCTGAATGGAGTTATTGAGGAGTAAGTGTACATATAGTAGCCAGAAGGTTTTGATATATTTTATAGTGAGTCGCATGTGTGTCGACTCAAGATTGCACTGTATGGTCTGAAGCAAGCACCTCGTTCTTGGTACACTCGGATTACCAACTATTTCACCAGGTTGGGCTTCACCGGAAGTGAAGCGGATGCAAACCTGTACCAGATTGTGGTTGATGGTAAGCTCTTGATTATCTTACTTTATGTTGATGATCTCATTTTGATAGGTGATGAGAAGCTCATAAAATCATGCAAGGAGGATCTTTCAAGGGAGTTCAAAATGGGACTCCTCACTATTTCCTTGGTTTGGAAATATGACAGTAGGATGGTGAACTTTTTGTTTCTCAAGGCAAGTATGCCAAAGAGATACTAGGTAAGTTTCACATGGAGGGCTCTAAACCCATGGATGATCCTCTTCTAGGAAATTGGAGGAGAGAGGATGCTACATTAGGAGAATTAGTGGATGCTACTACGTATAGGAAGCTAATAGGTTCATTGATGTACTTGGTGAACACCAGACCAAGCATTTGCTACATAGTTAACTAGCTAAGTCAAGTTATGGTTAAGATGACCAAGCTCTTTTGGAAGACAGGGAAGCATATCTTGAGAAATATCAGGGGCACTATAGAGTATGGATTATGGTAAAAATGTACAAAGGGAGTGAAGCTTCAAGGCTTCATAGATGCAGATTGGGCAGGTAGTCCACCAGACAGAAAGAGCACATCAGGAGGGATCTTCAGCATAGGATCGACAATAGTTTCTTGGTACAGCAGGAAGAAGCTATCTGTGGTGCTTAGTGTACTCGAGGTAGAGTACATGGCAGCAGGTCAAGCTGCTTGTGAGGCCATCTGGATGAGAAAGATCCTGGTTGTTTTATTTGGTTCTTCGATGGATTTGATAGTGATACATTGTGATAACCAGAGTTGCATTAAACCCTCGGTTAATCTGGTGTTTCATGATAGGTCCAAGAACATATAAATATGGTAACACCATCTCAGAGATTGTGTTCACAGGCGCATAATGTTACTTTAGTACATTCCCACGGAAGTTCATGATGCAAATATTCTAACGAAGGAGCTCACCAAGAGAAAATTCGAATACCATAAAGGCAGGATCGAGGTGGTAGATAATCTATTTCTTGTTGAGAGGGAGTGTTGATGTCCAACAAGAAATTGCAACACCTACACTAGTGTGGGACCGATAGGTCCTAGCAGCACCTACACTAGTGTGGGACCAATAGGTCGTAGCAGCACCTACACTATTGTGGGCTAAATTTGGTGCAGTGTCTAATTTAATTTTCGCTTAATTAAATTGGACAATAAAATGTAATCTTATCTCATAATTGATTTGAAAATGGGTTGGATAACTTGTTATGATTTTTAAGAACCTCCCACTCAGTTAAACAAATAAAAGATCTAGCTTATAATTGACTTTTGTGGAATTTTATACTTGAAACAAGTATATGTTTTTTAACTGTTTAAGTAATTTAAGTCCATTTTTTTTTGGTTGATATTAAACATGTGAACAACCATATAATGCAACAAATAATCATAAACACAACAAAAAATTTAATCTAGGAGTTCACCTGAATATCGTGGGCTACGTCTCCTTGAGCTCTTGTCATCTTGACTTGGCTCTTTAGGATTATGGCAAAATTTCTTTTACAAGTTACAAAATCAATCCCAATGGTTAACTAAACTGAACCAATGGGTTTATAATACCATTATATCCTTTTCATGGTTGCCACCACTCTGAAAACATATCTAGGCTTCCTTAGACTTGATTCCTTCTATCAGCGCTCTTGAGCTACAATGAGCTTCTCTATGGCACAAACTCCCTCAAAATTATTTTTCTACCCCTGAAACCTCACATACTCTCTCCAACACATCATACCTCCAAAATGGACTGACCATTTTCTCAAAATAAGCGCTGGCTCCCCAATCTAGGCCTCCTTCCACAATTGGCCCTAGGATGCCCAAAAATTCCCTGTAGGTTCTTGACCTTCAAAATTATTCCAATGACTCTAAAAACCACTTCAATGGATTCATAATGTCAAAAATAGCATGAATAGACTATTGGTTTGCTGAAATTGGCCTTCGGCTGCTCCAATTTCGCCTCTAACACCTGGTGGCACCCCTGGCTCTGGGGTAAAAAAAAACTTCTCTGTGGCTTCTCGAGCTCTAGAAGTCCTCAAAATATTCTACAAAATCCTCCATTGGATTCATAATTCTCATTAATGTTATAAATGACTATTGGTTTGTTGAATAAGGCCTCTAGCTGCCCTGGCTAGGCCTTGAACTACTACTGGCACTTGCTGGCCTTAGTGGCCCTTGGAACTTCATTGAAGTATCTAGGCTTTCAAAAGTCCTCTACAAGTTCTATAAACCACACCATTAGTTCTATAACATCTGAAACATCCGAAAATTACTATTGGATTGTTGAGAAAGGTCTCAAGTTGCACTGGCTAAGCCTCAAATTGTTGTTGGCCCGTGGTGGCCCTAGTGGCCCCTAGAACTTATCTGAAGACAAAACCTGAAAAAAAGTCCTATGATGGCTCTAAAACCCTCACCAATGAGTCTGTAATTTTTGAGATAGTCGAAATTGACTATTCACACTCCAAAATTGGTTGAACCTAGCTCAAGATAGAGCCTAAACTCAATTTCTCCAGTGACCCCTAAAAAGCTCCACTAAAAGTGGAGGAACTGGACTTAAATCCAGTTAAAAATGGAAAAATATGCAAATTTGGGGCATTCCCCATAACTTCTGCCATCACTAACTGCTAATAATAAATGTAACAAATGATTTGGGCACATGTGACAAAAATTGCGCAGTCATGAAACGTTGGAGCAGAACCGTCATCGTTAAGTTTGTTAACCATCACATAAACTTTGGAGGGTGGCTATGTGACAAGGCCTAAATATTTTGTGGAGTAACTGCTGACGGTTTTATTGGTGCTTGGTCTCGGTGCTTGGCCACATGGGGAGGGGCTGTCCCTAGGGGCTGGTCCCCTCTGGACCCCCAAACACGATTTTAATAAACTTCAAATATAAGTTTGATCCCTTATGTGTTAAGAACCATCACATAGCCCGGATGGTAAGGCTTCTGCATTTGCTCTCAGAGGTCACGGGTTCGACTCTGGTTGGCTCCCAAAAATTTTTATCATACCATTCCTGGGCCACGTGGTGGCCTCTGGGCTTGCCATGTGGCAACCTCCCATTGGCCAAAATCAAAACAATCAACCCACTGCCGAATCAAACAATGCCACTTGTCAGCATATGACTGGTCCATACGAAATATTCTAGGGAATATTTTAAGGAATATTCCTTGGAATATTCTCTTTTTTAAATTTCCCAAATTCTAGTCAAACTTGGTCAAAGTCCAAAAATTGCAGTTTACTGGACTTTTCAAATCGCGATAACTTTTTCATACAGTGTCGATTTTTCGAATTGTTTGCGAAACCAGAATTAGGAAGACGAGATCTATCCAGTCACTTAGGTTTAGCACACTTACAAACACTTTGAATTTTTAGTTATCACTTAGGTCCTTGATCCAAATCTGATCACACCTCCCCATTAGGAATCTTTTAGACCCCAAAAGACTGATTTCCTGATATGTTCAGTGGATGAGAGTAAAACACCCTCTTCTTTTCAACCTCCATACACTTTCCTTGCATGGCTTAGTGCCTTAGAACCACAACTCGAAGGTAGTCGACACTTCCCTTTCTGGATGCGTTTGTCCTCCTTTTCAGAACTGTCTTCCTTGAACTCACTCATAAATTTATGGAGAGAAACTTGCAGAAGGTAGCCGAACATTGCTTCCTTAATCATCGATCCAAGGTGGCTCAAACAAACATGAGATTACAACAGAAAACATGCATACATAACTGAAATTTTCATATGTATAAATGAGTGTATGTCTTACTATGTCAAGAAGTCAAACCAATTCTTACCATGCCACTTCCACGATGACTTTTGCTACTGAAAATATTCTTCATGTGAAACATCCATTCTCACATAAATGATGGAATCTTTGGTTCCACTTTCGCCAGTATTTTGTTCTCTTGCTTCAAATTCTTCAGACAATTAGTTGGATGCAACGTCCAACATTGGGAAACAAAATGCCCCTTCTTCTGGCAATGTGTGCAAGTCTTTTGCACCTTATTTGCAAGTTTCCTCTGCTCCAACTGCTTCCTGTATGCCTTCACCTCTTCCATCATTTTGAAACAACATGGTTACACAAACCACAATATGCACAAAAAATCTTTCTTCCATTCAAGGATGCATATTTTTCATGCTTATTAGAAACATAATCAACTTGACTATGGGAAGAATTATACCTCAAATGATGCTTTGCATGTACATCCTTTTTACCTTCTAGAGGAGATGAAATTGTAGAGGTTCCAGCTTTCTTTTGCAGACTAACATCAGTTTTCATGTCTTGAAAACTGTCTGAACTCTCATGCTCGCCATAAGCTGCATGTCTACACACATCTTGCTGCAACATAGGCTTCAAAAAATGGAAATCAACTTGAAAACAAACTTGACATGTTTGTGGTTTAGAACTTGTGAAAAAAATTCTTTTTGAAGTTGTCTCAAATGCCTTCACAACTGTAGAGTTTTCGCCTTTAGATTGAACATAACCAAGACCGAGTTTCTTAGATCTCTCCTCAACAACAGTAGGTCAATCATTCCTTGTGCATGCTTGCCTAAACCCTTGCCTTCATAGCCCATTTTAAACATCAACTTGGACCCTATACCTCTAGTGTGATTTTCAAATGAACCAACACATCTATCTGAAGAGGAATCTGAAGACAAATTAGAGTGAGTTACCTTTGCTTCACGCATGTTCTTGGTTAAGGCCTCTTGGGATTGATGGAGCTGCATCTCCATCTCATGCATTCTTTGAAGAATTTCTTCCTTCTCTTGCTTCATAGCAACCAATTTCTCATGAAGTCTAGTTATTTCTATTGTATCTTCAAACAAAATTTGCACCATCTCCTTCATCCTGAAGAAGTCTCGCTTCATGTCTTCATCAAAGAATCTTGTGAAGGAGGAGGATTTGGAAACCTCACTTGATGAAGTTTTCATCATGAAAATTAACTAAATAACTTCAATCAACAATTCCAAAGCTTTCAAAAAGCAATTGAAAAAGCTTAAAAAAAAAATGGTTGTAGAGTCAAGCTCTTCTTCAAGTAGCCTTTTGCAAACAAACCCTTTTGTGCTTCAAGGGTTTCCTTGAGGTCCTTTGGGTAAGGAAGATGCCTTCAACCCTTCTTCCTTCTTGTCCTCTTTTGGACTTAGCTATCATCACCTTTCCCTTCACCTCTAGCAAACTCAAGCAACAGTCAGTTTGAAAACAGTCAAACAGTCAAATTCTTTCAATTGTTTAAACACCTTTCAAGTCAAACAAGCAAGCTATTGCTTTGTCAATCAAGCAACCAAGTGCTCCAATACCAACCTGATCTAAAAATGGGTTGTATAACTTGTTATGCTTTTCAAGAACCTCCCATTTAGTTAAACAAATAAAAGATCTAGCTTATACTTGACTTTTGCGGAATTTTATACTTGAAACAAGTGTATTATTTTTAACTGTTTAAGTGCTTTAGCTCCATCCGTTTTTACTGATATTAAAAATGTTCAACAACCATATAATGCAGCAAATAAACATCAACACATAACAATAAATTTAATCTAGGAGTTCACCCAAATATCATGGGCTACGTCTCCTTGAGCTCTTGTCATCTTGACTTGGCTCTTTGAGATTATGGAAAAAAATTCTTTTAAAAGTTACAAAATCAACTCCAATGGTTAACTGAACTGAACCAATGGGTTTATAATACCATTATATCCATATCATGGCTTTTATAACTATGAAAACAGATCTAGGCTTCCTTAGATTTGATTCTTCTATCGGTGCTCTTGAGCTACATTGAGCTTATCTATGGCACAAACTCCCTCAGAATTATTTTTCTCTTCCTGAAATCTCACCTGCTATCTCCAACACATATCAGACTTCCAAAATGGACTAATCATTTTCTCAAAATGAGCACTCGCTCCCCAATCTAGGCCTCTTTCCATAGTTGGCCCTAGGCTGCCCAAAACTTCCCTGTAGGTTATTGACCTTCATAAGTCTTCAAATGAATCTAAAAACCACTTCAATGGATTCA
Source organism: Pinus albicaulis (assembly GCA_034641835.2). Lineage (NCBI taxonomy): Eukaryota > Viridiplantae > Streptophyta > Pinopsida > Pinales > Pinaceae > Pinus > Pinus albicaulis. The sequence continues at coordinate 1,546,687,819 of CM076570.1, forward strand.
AAAGATCAAAAATAGTCATAACAGACTATTGGTTCGATGAAATTGGCCTTCTGCTACTCCAGTTTCGCCTCCAACACCTGGTGGCATCCTGTGGCTCTAGGGTCAAATAAAACTTATCTGTGGCTTCTAGAGCTCTACAAGTCCTAAAAATATTAGTAAAACTCCTCCATTGGATTTATAATGCTCATTATAGTCAGAAATGACTATTGGTTTGCTGAATAAGGCCTCTACCTGCCCTGGCTAGGCCTTGAACTGCTACTGGCACTTACTGGCCCTAGTGGCCCTTGGAACTTCACTGAAGCATCTTGGCTTTAAAAATTCCTCTACGGGATCTGAAAAACATACCATTAGTTATATAACATTTTAAACATCCAAAATTGACTATTGGATTGTTGAGAAAGGCCTCAAACTGCACTAGCTAAGCCTCAAACTATTGCTGGCCCATGGTGGCCCTAGTGGCCCCTAGAAATTATTTAAAGAAAAAACCAGCTCAAAAGTCCTATGATGGCTTTGAAACCTTCACCAATGAGTTTGGAATGTTTGAGATAGTCTAAATTGACTATTCACACTCCAAATTTGGTTGAATCTAGCTCAAGATAGAGCCTAAAATCAATTTGTCCAATGACCCCTAAAAAGCTCCACTAAAAGTGAAGGCACTGGACTTAACTCCAGTTAAAAATGGAAAAACCCCCAAATTTGGGGTGCACTCCATAACTTTCACCAGAACTAACTGCTAATAATAAATGTGACCACTGATTTGGGCACATGTCACAAAAACTGTGCTGTCATGAAACATTGGAGCAGAACCGTCGGCGTTAAGTTTGTAAACCATCACATAAAATTCGGAGGGTGGCCATGTGACAAGGCCTAAATAGTTGGCGGAGTAAATATTGATGGTTTGATTGGCGCTTGGTCTTGGCGCTTGGCCACATTGGGAGGGGCTGGCCCCTCTGGACCCCTAAACATGATTTTAATAAACTTCAAATATAACTTTTATCCCTTATGTGTTAAGAACCATCGCACAGCCTGGACGGTAAGGCTTCTGCACGCACTCTAGGAGGTCACAGGGTCGACTCCGTTTGGCTCCCCAAAATTTTTATCACACCATTCTTGGGCCACGTGGCAGCCTCCAGGCCTGCCACGTGGGAGCCTCCCATTAGCTGAAATCAAAACAATCAACCCACTACCGAATCAAACAATGCCACTTGTCAGCATATGACTGGTCGAGATGGAATATTCTGAGGAATATTCCAAGAATATTCTAGGAATATTATCCTTTTTAAATCTCCCAAATTCCAGTCAAACTTGGTCAAAGTCCAAAAATTGCAGTTTACTAGAATTTTCAAATCACGATAACTTCTTCATACAGTGTCGCTTTTTTGAACCATTCACGATGCTAGAATCAGGAAGACGAGATATATCTGGTCGCACAGGTTCCGCACACTTCCAAACACTTTGAATTTTGAGCTATCACTTAGGTCCTTGATCCAAATCTGGTCATTAATCACTTGTAATAGTTAGAGTGTGATAAACTCAGTTAGCTCATGTATTTCAAGTTTAGGGTGGTTGGTGAGGCATGCAGAGTAATTTTATTAGTTATGGAGTTTGAATTGCAGTTGATGCATTAGTTTAATGCATGTGTAATCAGTTAACTCAGTTAGGTGAGTTAGAGTCAGTTGAACTAGTTGTAACTGTTTGTTGCACTAGTGAGAGATCAAGTGAATTAAATATTATTTAATTCACAATCAGTGATATGCCATGCAACTGATGATTTACTATTATTAGATGCATGCATGTCAGTTCCATTGGAGACCCAGTTGAGAAAAAGGTGAAAGGGAGGTTAAATATCAGTTGTGTGATTAGTAGGTTGCTTGCATGCAACCAGACATCCATTGGAGTGACCATGATCCTTGCACAGTTTAGGAAGGCCAAAATTCCTAAAGAATAGGGATTGCATTCATTAGGAATTGTACAAGGCAGTTAGGTTGTTTAGAGGTTGGGAATTGGCTAAGTGTTGGTCAGTTTTGTCCACGACAGTGTGAGACAGTTAGCAGAGTGCAGGAGACTCTTGTGAGAAGAGTGCATTGTAATTGTTTCATGATTCCATGGTTAATATACAATAGAAGATAGAGGGGTTTTGAGCAGCAAGTTTTCCGAGGAAATTATTTGTGTTGTGATTGATTTGATTCTTTATTTGCTTCATGTGATTGGTGATTGTGTTTAATTTCCGTGATTGATTTTTAGAAGAGATTCAATATCTAGCTTTAGTACATTGTTAGATCAGATTGAATCCATTGATATACATATGTTTGTATAATTTCTACAGATGAGATTCTTGGAAAATGGTGTGCCTCATTTGATTTCTTCACCCATATGGAGTGTGGTGACTTAAATGTAATTAAAACACTCTACATCCCAATATATATATATATATATATATATATATATATACATAGATCATGATTTGTTTGACTAACCTTTATGTTGACTCATTTATTGGTTAATATTAATTTAATTGTAAAGAAGGCACCTCATCTTATCCTTGTGCTTGTGGTTGGAAGCTATTAAAGGTGTTCAAATTCATGATGGATTTGGCATCAACAACACAAATTAAATCTACATGAAATGTATAAAACCCACTATTAATGCTAAGTTTAAATTAATAGTAGAAGTCATGAATAGTTGGAAGATATCACATTTGAGAGAATCTGATGATTATGAAGAACTGGGCTCGAGGAGAGATGGTTTGTGGCTGCAGTGAAGAAGGAAGTTGGTGGGCGATGGTAACTTAACGAGCTTGGATATGTCTAGCAATCATCTCTCAGGTAACATTCCCACCAATTGTCCTTCAGGTAACATTCCCACCAGTTTGATGAGGTTTTCTAGGATTACAAAAATCTATCTATGGAAAACTAATTCTCTGGACAAATACCGTGCAACATTGATGAGTTGAAGTGCATACGCGATGGCACCAAATCTACCCTGGAACCATTTTCATGAATCCACTTCATACACATATGTACATTTACATTCATTTCACAACATTTCTTGAAGCATTTGTCATGTACACTCAATAAAAATATAATTCATGAGCACCCATTATCTTTCTTTCCATTAAACACATTGAATAATTATTCTTCATAAAATAATACCACTCTCCACCATTTAACACATGGAGTAAATATAATTTCACTAAATATGCAGTAAATTGAATTTCACTAATTCTTCAATAAGATTTCTCTTAACAATAACTTAGACCTTAATTAAATCCTAACCCTCTCCAAACCTTAGTTTATAGGATTAATTGATTACAATCCTTTGATTATATCTATGGGTTATAATCAATTGATTTATACTAAATTTATTATATTTAAATTACTATACCATCATCATTAATATAATCTACATTGGGCCTTATAACATAAAATTAGTATAAAGAAAATACTAAACTTTAATATCACTAAAATAAGGCTTTATAACATTTTATAAAATAACTATAAACAAAATTATTAATCTAAATTAAAAATAAAATTGGATAAAAAACATAGGACTTTATAACAAGGATAAATAATTAATATTAAAAAATTAAACATTATTATATCTACATAGGGCCTTATAACATATACTTAATATAATCAAATCATTAAATCATTAATATAATCTATATAGGGCCTTATAATATAAAATTAGGATAAGGAAAATACTAAACTTTAAGATCATTAAAATAAGGCTTTATAACATTTTATAAAATAATTATAAACAAAATAATTAATCTAAATTAAAAATAAAATTGGATAAAAAACATAGGAATTTATAAACAAGGATAATAATTAATGTTAAAAGATTAAACATTATTAACATAAAGCGTTCTAACAAAATATATGATATTTTTAAAATAAATTAATTAATCTAAACTAAATAAATATGGATAAAAATAATTGAAAATATTTAGAAATTAAATTATTAAGTTGGTAACTGGTCGGCTCTCTTTTTTCCTGTCATCTTTTCCTCTATTTATTTAACACAATCGTTTCTCTTATTTGCAGATTTGTCCTGATGATGGGTCTTGTTTTAGACCCGAAACGTAGACTGAAAAATGAGGACTGTGGAGATTCCAAGTTTTGTATCTAAAGATTTCTCTTCCCAATTCACACACATAAACACTTAATTCTACCAATTCCATATTTTAAGAATTCATCAATGATTGTGTATATAGACACTTCATACATAGAATATATGAAACTTCATTCATTAACAAAACCTGTACATACAAAAACACTCAAAAACATGTGTTTCTCTCTATGAGCCTAATTGCACATTCATTTGGACATTCATTCTCATTGTCCATAGGCTTATGATAAGTAAAATTAAGAAATGCAATAGATTTTCTTATTTCTAAAAGAACTCCATAAATCACTCCATAAATTAGATTTTTTTAAATCCTAAAATCACTCCATAAATCATATTGTTCTAAATTCTAAAGTCACTCAACCTATCCCTAAAATCTCTCATAATTTTCTAGGTAGATTGTCAAGAAAAAATCTTATCTATTGTTTTAGAAATAAAGAAATTAAAATTATTTATAATAAGGAAATACAATTCCTTTTCCATGTTGAAAATTGGTTTATAGCTTTGTCTCCAAAGATTTTAGATGACTTGGAAGCTCTAATGCTCCTACATCAATACGTTTTATCGACTTATCCCACACAATATTGACGAATTGAAGTGTATACATTCTATCGATTTTTCAACTAATCATTTGAATGGAACAATTCTTGAAATTATTGCAATTGTGGTGCACTTAAAAATTATGTCTTTGTGGGAAAAAAATCTCATGGGGCCTATCCTTGAACAACTATAAACAATTGTTAACCTAACAACCCAATCTTTCTGATGAGGGGCTATCATTTGGAGTTGCCTTCAATTGCATCCAATGGTCCTTTTTCTATGCAATGGCACGATGGGAAGACCATGCAGGCTACTCCATCGCTGATTCAACGCGAATTATGAATATAATTGAGAGATTGATGCCACCGTTTGGGCTTGCTATCAATTGCCATGAATGATCACTTTTCTAGGCAATGCCACAATGATTCGAGCATGCAGGTTTGTCCAACACTAGTTCTATTTATTTTGTTCTAAATAACTGATGAGGTAATATGCTCGAGTGTTTATTAATACACTCCAGATTCAATATTTTAACCTATGTTGTGTATTCTATATGGTCAAATGAACACTAGAAAGGTATCAATTTCAACCTTTGCATCGTGCACCATTCAATCCCGAAATATTTCTGTTTCAATGTGCCATCCTCGTCAGTCGTCACATTAAAACTAAAATAAATGATATATACATCGTGTGGCAATGTTTCTGCGAAATCAAAATTGGATGAGATTAAGTTTACAATGATGATAGATCAAATCTTTGAATTTCCAATTTTTCATATCTTATTTCACTAATATTAACTATTTGAGTTTCTAGATTCACAAATCTTATCTCTTTCATTTATATCATTTTTTTATAGTGCTTTTTGTTGAATTATTTAGGATTGTGGTTGTTTTTTAATCCTTTCTTCTCTTCATATTGGAATCCACCAAGTTAATTTTTACCATAGTTTTGGATTACTTAAGTTTAATGAATATAGCTTACATTCAAATGATAAATATTTATATAAAATTACATTAATATTAATATAATTAATATTTTTTTTAAAACATAATTAATAAATTATTTGAAATATTTATTAAAATAGATAAATCCTAGACAAATATTGAAATTTTAGCTATGATAATATATAAAATAGATAGAGTCTGTGGGGCTTGGCCTAATGGTCAACGAACATTTTGTCAAGGTGTTTGTGTTGTTAAGTAGGTCTCGAGTTCAATCCCCGACTTTGCGGTCTATAACCTGGGAGGCGTGCATGCGAGCCTTGCGTTCTCCCCTAGGGGTTATAGTGGTAGTCGGGGGGATTCGACTCCGTGTTACGCGAGTAAGATACCTCCACTGTTGCCGATTCCTCTAAACACTAAAAAAAATAAAATTATATATATATATATATATATATATATATATATAATGTAGTGACATAAAACTATTTACCTTGAAATATCATATGGAAAGAAGATAAAAACTTTGGTGTATTTTTTGTCTTCTTATATTATAGAGATTGTAGTCTTTATATTGATGGTATTAAATCTCTTACAAATTTACGAAAAATCATTGGTATTAAATCAATGTTAAAAAATTAAAGTAAGGTTATTTGGGAGTTAGTTAGGACCATGAGTCGTGATTAGATTGCAAAATCCATTTGAATTCAAAAAATGCAATAAATATATATATATATTTTTTTAAAGACAAAACTTAATCTTAATTTTTATATAATATTTATTTTATTATAAATAAAAAATTTATATTTAATAATTTAAGATTTTATATTTAATAATTTAATTTTTTAAGATGATCGATCCAAATCGTTTATTCCTTTGATATATCTTCACATCTCTAGGAACAATTACTATTTAATAAATATTTTAACTTTACAAATTAGTCTATGACCTCGTAATTCACCCGTTGTATGTTATGATGATAGATTTTATATTTATATTAAAACTATACATGACGTGGTGAACTGGTCACTGAGATTATAATAATTCTGCATGTGATATTTATATCAAAACACAAACGAATGTAGGTGTGTTATTGAGATTACAGTAATTTTATTCATCGATATATATTATGATACTCTTACTCTATATATATATATATATATTGCTACGTGTCTACCTTTCAGCCTCTCACCCAATTCAAGATATTTTCATTGGACAACGGAATGGAAGTGTGCGCATTTTCCCACCGTCAACTATAAATAAATCAATTGGACCTCATCACTGTTATGTAGCTGGCAGCTTTATGTCGGTCAGCTTTCAGTGTCTATTTAGCTTTCAGTGTCTATTTGTCAAAATCTTGTGGTGTCAAAAAACGGAGTTGTTTTTAGTGCGATTTTTTGGAGTTTCAGGTGCCAGAATTTGGTGAAAAAAATTGAGGTAAAATTTTGATTTCTCTTATTTAAATTGGTTTTTTAATTGTATATATGAATTCAGCACCCTGAAAAACCTCTAAGGCACTATTATCCATCAAACTTCTATTTTCAATAAATTTCTGCCAAAATTTAGAGAAATTAGACCAGAAAAAACTACCGTAAAAGTCTTCAAAAAATCGCATTATAAACTACTCCTCAAAAAACAATTCACTGCCCGTCACATAACGTATATTGATTCGGTATTTTCTTTGAAAAAACCGTTTCCAGATCTCAATCCGAAGAAATCAAGAGCTCCAACTTGCTTCCCATTGATTGGTTGCATTGAGCATTTTGGAGATACCGATGATGGTGTTGTGTCATGGCCAGGCATATTTACGAGTTTAATAAGTGGGATCGTATATATCGATAGCTGGATAATGTATCTATTGTATCTATTTTAATCAGTATTTGTGGCTCACTAGACTTGGAAATAGTTGTTGTTGGGTCATGCATGGTCTTAACAAGGGACTTTATTCTTAGTTAGTTAAATAACGTAGGGAAAGGCACTGAAGTTGATAACTTATGATGCTTATTTGTACTAGTCATTTTTTTTTATGGAATTTTATGCCTACAAGTTCTATACCTAGGACACGCCATTGTCTTAAACCATTATAATTCTTGTAAATCCCACCTAAGGGTTTATTCCACCTAAGGGTTTATTGTTTACTCTATAGCATTGTAGGCATGGATGTAAGTTATGAGTTTATGAGCTATGGCCAAGTCTTCAAGTTACATTATGAAATTATATAGGTAATTGGATTACATATCATAAATCTATATTAGGTGGACTATGGTATATGTTATGGATGTTAGTGTAATTAATAATGTAGAGGTGGTTTTATCTAATAAACGCTAAACAAATTGGAAAATAAATATTAGTAAAGATTGTTGTGGCGAGAGACATCAAAATCTGTGTATTTCTAAAAAATTTCTCATGCTAAAAGTTGTCGATGTAAAGGTTGGATGATAAAAGGTAGTTGATGTTGAGATGTGAGGTTGTTGAAAGCTAGAGACCATCACTAAAGTGTTCAATCAGATGTTGTAAATGAAAACATTGGAAGAAAAATGAAGAAGTCTGATGTTGATGATTAAACTAGAGAAAAATTAAGTTGAAAAGGACACTAGACTTAAAATATGATGGTGGAGTAGGGAAACCAAATTGAGGGAAAATGAAAATCTTAGGTCATTATGGTAAGGGAAAATGAACTTATGGAAAGAGATGCTCACATGTAGGAAGATTCAAGTGGGTATTTATGAAAAAGGATTGAAAATATTGTTTAGGATTTTTCACGTACATATAAGGTTAAACAGTGCAATACTAAATGTAGAGGAATAACATGGAAACACATGTCTAAAAAATAGTGTGATATGTTGAGATATGAGACATACATGGTCATAAAAAAGAATAGAAAAGGAGAGGAACTTGTGCAACTCATACATATGGAAATTGCATATAATGTGACAAGGATAACTAATGTCACATATGGTAAGCCTATACACTAAATCAATGATAAAATATTGACATGTTTAGTGACAATATTTGGATTAAAGTGATGACTTCTTGAAATAATGGTGGTTATTCATATTAACACTTAAACTATTAACATGACAATGATAAATGCATAAGTTCTTAGAGACGTAATTAGCAAAAAATGTGATTTAGTCATTGGGAGTACTTTAATAATGTTTGGTGGGATCACATTATTAACAGTCATGCTTCGCTAGAAGAATTGACATGGTTTTTTTTTATGATGCTCTTGACAAGGAGCCATTGTGCAATATAGGCACATGTTAGTTTTGGGCCTAGCACAATGGATCCTAGTTGGATGGAAACTAGGTACACTTAGTTTACCATGAATGGGTTGAAACAATTACTTTGGTATGTGCAAGATATATTTCTAGTGTAGTTAGTATTACATGTGCACTCTTGAGTCTTAGTGTAACCGCTATATCACATAGATTCTTGAAGCTTGGTACAATAATTGTAGCATGCGTGTGTGCACGCGCGCGCGCACACACACACACAGAGTCTAACATTGTTACTAGCATATGTAAGATATAATCTAGGAATAATTACTTCAAAATGCACCATTGGAAGCTTGATGTGGCCAATTTTTGATATGTAAGCTAAAAGACATGAATTGTTATTCGTGTTTATTTGATCTAGAGGTTGGGTGTAGTTGCACCATTCTAGTAAGGATTTGGAAAGAGAAGTTCGTGCTTGAAGGAGTGTTATATTTGTCACTAGGTCCTTATAGTGAAACATTTAAATGTTATGGATAAAGAACATGTCAATCAATATCATGATCCACATGTTGTCATTGATAAAATTGCTCCAATGTGATGAGCACTAGGGAAGTGACGTTGACCTAATAAGGTGAAGAATGTAAAAATATAATAAATATCCCAAACAAGAAAGGTGTTTGGCTAGAATATTAATATTATTAGATGTCTAGTAGTGAGGGCACATTTCAAAGAAATATAGTCACGACCTTGGTAGGTGGATTGCATTTTGAAGATGTTTTTGGTCCTTTTAGGTATAGTGGTGGAGTGAGTGTGTTGCACTTATTCCACACTGGCTTGGTTTTATTCCATGAAGGCATGAAATTGTGGAGTACGTCATCTTTTGTTTTTGAAAGGAGATGATTACATCCATATTAGAGTTGATGGGAACTTAGCATGGACTTGGATCCACTTACATAGGGTGATGCATCAAAATCATCTCAAGGATTTCTTTTGCTCCATTATTTCTATCTTTAACACTTTTATTACCATGGTCATAAATGCCATTTTTGAACAACCTAGATTCCAATTCATACTTGACTGCATCTTCCAACTTGTCATAGATTGTGAAAAAACCATATGTATGGAAACCATATGTATGGTTTGCACATGTGTATGGAAACCATGCACAATTTTTTTGTGTATTATTTATTTTAAATTATTTTTCCATCTCTGGTTGGATTTTAGGTTTTGAAATATTTCCTCTTTGTTATGAAACCAACTCAAAAAGTAGAATAAAAGAGAGATCAACGCCTTAGAAATCAGCCACTTCGAGGGGGAAATCTCCAATACATTACATAAATGAACAATTCTTGGATGATACAAATGGAAAAAAACCTCCTTCTATATATAGGAGTCCATGGGCCCACAATATAATCCTAGACGACCTAACATTAGCAATGTAAGGGCACAATAATAACAATATTGGGGTTACAGGGGTAAATAACAATAAGGGGGCTACACTAATAACAATAAGCGACTAAAATAGTAATATAGGGACCTAACATGCCCCTCTCCTTCAAAAAAGTGTTGTCCTCAATGCTTTGAGTAGTTCTGGGTGCTTCTGTATAAAATTGTCATCCTCCCATGTAGAATATTCAGTGGGTAAGTTCTTCCATTTGATGAGATACTCTGAAATTGATCGGTTTCATAGCTGTCGAGTTCTTGTTTCCGTGACTGCTTCAGGTTCCAATATGATTTTTCCTTTGTCATCAAGTTCTGGAAATATTGTTTAAACTAGAAGATTTTCACCTATAACCTTCTTTAAGCATGAAACATGGAAAACTGGATGCAATCGCGAAGAAGCAGGAAGCTCCAATTTGTATGACATAGTGTCAATCTTTTGCAACACCTTGTAAGGACCATAGTACTTTGGCTATAATTTATTATCCTTCTTAGCTTGCTTGAGGGACATTTGTTTGTATGGTTGTAGCCGTAAAAATACTGTCTTCTACATCAAAACTTCTCTCGCTACGATGTTTATCTGCCTATTGTTTCATTCGATTTTGTGCCAAATTTAGGTTATCCTTTAAGAGTTGGAGAAGTTCTTGTTGATGCTCGATGTGATCTTCCATTGCTTGAACCTTAGAATTTTCTCTTAAATATGATGTGATGGACGGTGGATGATATCCATAAAGTGCCATAAATGGGGACATTTTTGCTGTAGTATGGAAGGAAGTGTTATACCACCATTCAGCAAGAGGTAACCACTTGAACCATTGTGTTTGTTTATCAGATACAAAACAACGAAGATATCCTTCCAAACATTTATTCACTATCTCAGTTTGACCATCGGATTGAGGATGATAAGATGAGCTATGAGATAATTGAGTACCCAAACAAGAAAATAACTTTGTCCAAAAATTTCCAGTAAAAATGGGATCTCTATCACTCACAATAACCTTTGGGTTTCCATGTAGCTTTTGAATTGTGTCCATAAATGTAGTAGCAACTTCACTTTCTTTAAATGGATGAGATAATGCACAAAAGTGTGCATACTTGGTATGTCTATCAACTACCACCATGATGACACTCTTTCCTTTGGACTTAGGTAAATCTCTGATAAAATCCATTGAAATCTCCTCCCAACATTGACTTGGAATGGATAAAGGTTGTAGAAGACTCGAGGTCTTAATTGTCTCAACTTTATTTTGCTGGGAAACCAAACATTTTGCCACAAACTTTTGAATATCAGATTTAAGGCCATCCCAAAAAAATTCTTTCTTCACTCCGTGGTAAGTTTTTAAAAATCCTGAGTGTCCTCCTAAAGGAGAAGTGTGCAATTCCAAAAGAATATTTTGTTTTAGTTGGGAATTCTTACAAATATATAAGCGGTATTTGTACCATAAGGAATAATTTTTCCAAATAAATGTATCAGATGTACTAGGATCTTGCTGCAAATTTTGAATGAGTGTCCACACTTCTTCGTCCTTCTTCCATTCATCCCTTGCTTCGAAATGCTTCCTCCTCTTCATTCTTTCTTGAGAGTGCATCTGCAACAACATTTAGCTTCCCTTTTTTGTAGATTATTTGAAAGTCATAACCCAACATCTTTGTTACCCATTTTTGTTGCTCTTCTGAAGATAGTCTTTGTTCCAAAAAGTGTTTAAGACTATCATGATTAGTTTTTACCTTGAAGTGTCTTCCCATTAGGTAAGGTCGCCATTTCTTTAGTGCATGTAGTATTGCTAACATTTCCTTCTCATAAATAGCTTTCTTTAAATAGTTTCCTTTGATTGGATGACTTTCAAAAGAAATGGGTCTTCCTTCTTGCATTAAAACAACACCAATTCCATTTCCTGAGGCATCACATTCCACAATAAAGTTTTTTGTGAAGTCTGGTGTAGCTAAGACCAGTGCTAGGCACATTGCCTCTTTAAGATGTTCAAAGGCCTTAGTTACTTCAGGAGTCCATGAAATTGCATCTTTCTTCAATAATTTTGTTAGAAGTGCTGCTATTCTCCCATAATTCTTAACAAACTTGCGATAATACCATGTTAACCCGAGAAATCCTCGCAACTGCTTTATGGTTGTGGGGACTTTCCATTCCTTAATGGCTTTAATTTTGTTATGGTCTACCTTAACACCCTTGTGAGATACAATATGACCCAAATCTTCCACCTCTTGTACTCCAAAGAAACATTTGAATGTTTTTGCATATAATTGTTTCTCCTCCAATAGTTTGAGCACCTTGTCAACATGTTGAACATGATCCTTCCAAGACCTGCTGTAGATTAGCATATCATCAAAAAATACTAGAACAATTTTTCTAAGGAAGGGTTTGAAAATGGAATTCATCAACCCTTGAAATGTAGAAGGTGCATTGGCAAGGCCAAAAAGCATGACCAAAAATTCATAATGACCCTCATGAGTTCGAAATGTTGTTTTCGGAATTTCTTCAGTCTTCATTCTAATTTGATGATATCCTGAATGAAGATCCAACTTGGTAAAATAAATTGCTCCATGTAATTCATCCAATAATTCATCAATCATAGGAATGGGAAATTTATCTTTAATGGTGAGCTTGTTGAGCTCCCTAGAGTCCAAACACATGCGCCATGATCCATCCTTCTTGTGAACCAATACTATTGGAGCAGAGAAAGAAATTTGACTAGGTTGAATTATACTAGCCTCTAACATTTTTGCAATCATATGTTCAATTTCGATCTTTTGGACATAAAGATATCTATAAGGCCTAATGTTTGGAGGAACACTTCTTGGAATCAAATGAATAGGATGATAATGATCATGAATAGGTGGGAGTCCTTTGGGAGTTTCAAACACCTTGGAATGATTGTCCAAGACTTTTTGGAGATCTATAGAAATAGATGATTTTGATGTTGGAACTTCTAGTGACCATAATTGTGAAATTACGCCTCGTTGTTCTTTCTTCAGAAGTTTTGTCATGACATTAGAGCTTATTATCTTTCCCGGCTTCCCTATGATACCCCGTAATTTGACTTCCTTTCCTTCTCAAAAAAATGTCAAGAAAAGTTTTTGAAAATTAAAAGCTATCGTCCCCAAATATTGTAACCATTGTACTCCTAGTACAACATCAGAACCTCCCATAGGAATGGAAAGCATTGGAATATTCAATACATATTACCCCATGTTTAGGTTGATATTATGGAATTTTCCAGAGCAATTTATAGTTCCTCCATTTGCAACCATCACTTGACATTATGGTGCTGGGTATAGGAAATAATTCAATTCCTTGGATACCTTACAATGAATAAAATTATGGGTACTACCCGAATCAATCAAAACTATTAACTTTTTCTTCTTGATATGTCCTTCTATCTTGAGAGTTTGAGGAATGGTAATTCCTGCCAATGCATTACATGATATGGTTAGACTCATTTCTTCCTCTTCTAGGGTTGGTTCCTGGTGTATATCCTCTTCTTTTGAAGATTCTTGTTCATTTTCTTCTTCCTCTTCACAATCTATGTAAAATAATTTCTTCTCAACACACTTTTGAACTTTAGTGTATTTGCTATCACAATTGTAGCAAATCCATTTTGCTCTTTTTTCTTCCAATTGTTGTGGTGTCAACCTTGTAGGTTGTGGAAGTCTAGGAGTACCAACACTTCCATATTTATATATGTGAGTGGTAGGCTTCCTTGTTGCCATAATTTTACATTCAATTTTTCTGGCCAACCTGAATGCCTTTTCCAATGAATCAGGTTCCCAAACGCAAACTTCATGTTAGATGTTATCCTTTAAAGTCCCTATGAATACATCAATCCTGTGTTCCTCTGGAATATCAGTTACCCTTATATTCAATTTTTAGAAGTCCTCAATGCGCTCCACCACTAAACCCTTTTGTTTGAGATTTATTAATTGGCTAAAGAAGGTGTTGCTTTTTGTATCCTCATAATGTGCTATTATTTCTTCCATAAAAATTGACAAAGTAAAAAATTTTTTACGGGAGCAAAGCCATCGATACCATACAAATGTATTTTGTTCTAAATTTAAAGTTGCAATGCGTACCTTTTGTGTGTTTTTCACATTATTGAGATCAAAATATTGCTCCATCTGTAGTATCCATGTTATGGGATCCTTGCCATCAAACTTCCTCATATCCATCTTCGAAATATGGTGGTTCTTCCATCCAACATTAGAGTTGATGAAATCGCGATTAACATTTATTTTATTCTTATCATGAGTTTCCTGTACTATCTTTTCTCCATTAGGAAACATTTCTTGTATCAACTTTGCCAAACCTTTGATGTCTACTTTTAGATCATTCTTCATGTTTTCCATTTTAGCTTCCATGTCATCCATCTTAGCTTCCATGCCGACTTCCATTCCCTCCATCTTAGCTTCCAAACCATTCATATTGGCTTCCACGCCTTTCTTCAAACCATCCATCTTATTTGCCACGTCTTTCTTCAAAACTTCCATTTCATTTTTGTTGCGCTTTGCGATACGTGCACTTGCTCTTGTAATTTTGACAACTCATGTTGCATTTCTTCGTCTTCATGAGTCATAGTAGAGCTTTCTAAAGGCCTAATGGGTGTTGAATTCTTTTTAGGGGGAATTTTAGAACCCAATACTGATATCTATTCTTCAATATTCCCTGGGAATAAGTTCAAACTAATTTTTTTCAAATGAGACTTATGTAATTCGAAAAAAATACACAACTTTTTCTTGCTTTTGAGGAGATCAATATTGAAAATGAATTATCTCTATGATTTCATATCTTCAATATTTGAAATTCAGCCCTGAGGTAGCCCTTTGAATACTCTTTCGAATGCCACAGGTCTGACCTGATTTGGACTCTTCAAGACAAAGTTATGTCCAATCTCCCACAATGACCTAATTATGGACTCGTTCAGTAGAGAAAAATTGTATGACCTGCCACATGTCACTGTTTCCTCCTTCAGCTGTAACATTTATAGACAGGAAACTACAGTCCGTGTACTTGTGGCCAATTTTTATAGAATCGTAATCCGACGCGCAGAGAGAGAGTTATGAAGTTTTTCCCACGATCACCTCTTTGAGATGAAATTAGGGAGCCTACAAAAATCATAACTTCCACAGATCATATCTCCAAAAATATTGCGAACCAAGATCTGAAATTTGTATAGGAGGTTGTTCAGAATTTTGGCTTCGCTTTGTGAAAATTTTAGCTTCTGAAACCTTGTAGAAAAATATTTATAGCAACAATTACGCGATGACCTGTTTAGGTTAAATTCAGTAGCCTGCAAAAAGCCTTGAATTCCATAGATCATATCTCCAATAATATTGCGAACCAAGCTCTGAAATTTTGCAACAATGTTCCTCAGGATTTCAGCTTCGCACTCTAAAAATTTCATCTTCTAAAACATCGTAGAAAAAAATTTATAGCAAAAATTCCACGATGACTTGTTTGGAGCAACGAAACCATAGAATCCAAAGCTCTGATAGCAAATGTTATGAAACCAGCTCAAAAAATAGAAGAAAAGAAAGATCAACGCCTTAGAAATCGGCCACTTCGAGGGGGTAACCTCTAATACATTACATAAATGAATAATTTTTGGATGATACAAATGACCAAAACCTCCTTCTATATATAGGAGTCCATGGGCCCACAATATAATCCTAGCCGACCTAACATTAACAATGTAAGGGCATAATAATAACAATATTGTGGTTATAGGGTTACAACAATAACAATAAGGGGGCTACACTAATAAAAATAAGGGGCTCAACTAGTAATATATGGACCTAACACTCTTCTAGAATGAAGAGTGTTGATTTAACATTGTCTTCTCAACAATGGCTCATCACCTAGATGTTTAATTCAAATAGTAGTTTTCTTTCCCCCTCCTCCGTTTGTAGTATTAAATATACTATGATTTTGAAAATAAAAAAGAAAATATATTAGATATTAAGTAAAAAAAGAAGAAGTAAACAAATGAAATTTTGGAATTATGTTAATGTCATGTAATAAAATAAGACATAAATAATTATTTAAATTTCTTTAGAAATCATATTAATTATTGATGAAGATTCAAATATGTTGATTATCATTATCCATTGTTTGACACATTTAACTATAGTTGGTTTTGATTAACCATGTTTGACTCTAATTGACTATAGTTTACTAATATTAACCATGTTTGATTGTGCTTTTCTAATATTAACCATGTTTTTCCATAATTTGTAAATACTCATATAATAACCATGTTTATTTGTAGTTTAGGATTGTTAATCATAGTTAATATTTTTTACAATGTTAGACTAAGGTTGGATATGATTGACGATCATTTACCATGTTTAAATATGATTGATAATATTTGATTATGGTTAACCATGGTTGATTGTCTTTTTACATGGTCGACCATAGTTAGTTATGTTTCATTATGGTTGACCATCTTTAGGTATGATTAATAATTGTTTCTTGTATTACAAGATGTACATGGTTAGCTATAGTATAGCATCTCTAACCATATATGATTATATTGCATAGTGGTTGATCGTGGATGGACATGATTAACTATGGTTAACCATGTTTTATTGTTATTAACAACTGGTGGCTATGTTATGGCATATTTTGCTATAGGTAAGGATCGTTACCTTTGGTTGAATTGCTACATTGGGAAATGTTTATATTGGACCATAGAGTACTACCAACTATTTTAGGGATGGTCCAATATGGTAAAATAATGGTGATTACGATTGATTATGGTTGAGCATGTTTCACAAAGGTTGAATTTGGTACACTAGTACATATGGTCAATTTTCCGACACTTTAGGTCCGACAATTTTGACGTATTGTTGGAAAGTTCCCAATTTTTTCTCAATTTTTTTAATCCCACCACGTGGTGTCGCTCTTGCGACACTATGAAAAAGTGTCACTATTGTGACACACCCGACTAGGGTGTCGTAATAGCAACAGTAATAGAAGACAAAGTCGGCGTAACAATGACCATGTTGTGTGCTTCGATATACCGATGTATATGAAAAGAGTGGTCACTTTCCCTTTGACGAAGTCAAATTTGACTTGGTCAACTAGCGTTACAATAGCGATAGTTTATTTTAAATATGTAGGGACGTTGTAAAGATGTTTTCCGACAATCCTATAGTCCTTAATCCCCTAATTCCCAACCCCTAACCCATTTAACCCCCTATACACCTAAACCCCTAACCCATTTAATTCCCTAAACCCTAAACCTCTAAACCCTTAACCCCTAACCCCTTAAACACTAATTCCCAACCCCTAACCCATTTAACCCCCTAAACCTCTAAACCCCTAACCCATTTAACCCCTAAACCATAAACCTCTAAACCCTTAACCCCTAACCCCTACACCCTTAACCCCTAACCCATTTAACCCACTAAACCCCTAAACCCATAAACCCATAAAACCATAAACCCCTAAACCCCCTAAACCCCTAAACCCCTAAACCCATTTAACCCTCTAAACCCCTAAACCCATTTAACCCCCTAAACCCCTAAACCCATTTAACCCCCTAAACCCCTAACCCATTTAATCCCCTAAACCCTAAACCTCTAAAACCTTAACCCCTAAACCCTTAAACATTAATTGCCAACCCCTAACCCATTTTACCCCGTAAACCTCTAAACCCCTAACCCATTTAACCCCTAAAACCTAAACCTCTAAACCCTTAACCCCTAACCCATTTAACCCCCTAAACCACTAAACCCCTAACCCCCTAAACCACTAACCCCCTAAACACCCTAAACCCTTAAGCCCATTTAACCCCCTAAACCCATCAACCCATTTAACCTCCTAAACCCCTAAACCCCTAAACCCCCTAAACCCTAAACCTCTAAACCCTTCACCCTAACCTCTTAAACCCTAATTCCTGACCCCTAACCCATTTAAACCCATAAAACCCTAACCCATTTAACCCCCTAAGCCCTAAGCCCATTAACCCCTAACCCCTAACCCCTACACTAGTACATATGGTAAATTTTCTAACACTTTAGTTCTGAAAGTTTTGACATATTATCAGAAAGTTCCCCAATTTTTCTCAATTTTTTAAATCCCGCCACGAAGTGTTGCTCTTGTGACCAATGGCGACATTTTCTCTCGTTGTCGAGTACTTAGTATTACCATCATCCAATTAGAATATTAATATGCCAAAAACTAATTATGTGTTACAGTACCTCACTATGCTCTTTTTCATGTTTTGGAATCATTCTATTGATTAATTACTAAAATATGGTTGAATTAACTCACCATATTAGTTTTGGCATGCATTTTACTAAATTATGGGTGATTGGAATAAGATTGATTATAATTCATTTCATCTTGAGTGTCAATTATTTTATAGAGATAAATATTATGCAGCATGGTTTCCATTTCATTCGAACAAGTTGACATGTGGCTTTGAATTTTTGCAGGGATTTCCCTCTAATCACTTGTTGGGGTCAAATCATTTGTCGAGTCTAACATTGAACATAAGGTAATGATTTTCTTTGTTTGCTTATTGGTGATTTGAATTTTCAAGATTTAAATATGTTGTACAAATTTAATTAAATAATGTTCCATTAGAATTTAGATTATTATATTTAGGTTAGTTTATCTACTTTTAATTCTTGGTTAAATGAAAAGTTGTATAACCTTAACATATGACCCCAATGTGTGTTGCAAATCCAACTAGTTATACATGCAATGTGAATTCATTATTATTATTTTTTCCAAGGAAAATCTCATGGGGAAATCCATTAAGGGATGCTTCCCCACATTTGTGAATTATATCCCTTGTAAACCTGTTGAATATACTTGTTTGCTTAACCTAGGAGGATTTGATTTTGAGATTCAAAAGAAAATGAGCAAATTTTGGAATGGCCCATTTTGGGAATTGTGAGCATTTGCAAGGGAGTGGAGGCATAATGTTTTATCTTTCTTTGTCTTTGCATAATAATGTGAATTCTTGTGGTCTGGATTTAATAGGCATGTGTGTTTGGGTCATACTCTTGATTTAGGACCATGTGATACATTTTTTGTTTTGTATGCCCCTATCCTTAGCTTTGAGCAAGAATAGTTGTGGAATCAGATGACCCGTTCTTTGTTGACAACTTAAAGCATCTTTAAGGGGGGCTTGACCATGTTTTAGTGCAAAGGAGACAAACGTGGAGGTGGGGTTTGGTATATGGAATTTATATGTTATACATATGTAGCAGTGGGATCCCTTTGTCTATATTTTCCCTTCTTGATTTGAAAAATAGTGTGGGTGTTGCCTAAGATGCTTGTTGCATGATAATCCTTTGCAAGGTCACTATTGGGGATAATGATATGTTTTTTCATGATATTATGAGAGATGATTTATGTGCTTCCTTTAATTATATGCAAAATGGAAAGTTCTCAATATTGTATGGCTTGCCCTATGTAGTCTCTAGGTTCACGTGGAACTTTATTGTGGATCATATTTGTTGTTTATATGTAGATTTTTTTTCTAGGTTCCTCTTTGAGTCTCTCAAGTCTCAATTATGGCTTGATGAACCCTATTCCTCATAATGCAATGAGAGACTATATAGGTGGTTGGAAGATTATTAATTTTCTTACCATTTATTACAAATTTGTGGAAAAGGCTTTGGATTTGCGGATCTGGTTAGTTGCCAAGTATGTAGTGCGACCGAAGTGGACTAGGTTTGTCGAGGGTTTTGGTTAGTCTAGGAGGCAATGGAGTGGGCCAGAGAGATAGGGAAACAATGCCTTAAGTTGAAGGTCGACTTGGAAAATCCAATGATAGAGTTGGTTGTTCTTTCATCTTTAACATACATTGATGTGCTTAGGTTATGATTTACTGCGTGGGGGTATAATGAGTGATATTTTCACCAATCCCTTGGCCTTCCTTTTTGTCGCAAAGCCTTATCCCTATGGATAATGTTACATTAGTTGATTCAATAGGGCCATCCTTTGGTGCCTTATCTATATTTATGCATTTTTGATGCCTTGGGTTACTTGTTGGAGGAAACTTTCATTGTAAGGAAGATCAACATTATTATGATTTTAGATGGTTGACAGAGGTTAATAACTATTTTGAAGATGACTCTTACTTTCTTAGACACCCTTTGTCGTTTCTTTGGTTCCATTTTCAGGCATCGTAAAATTGAGTTTTGGCTTTTTGGGTTGGATTTGTCTCTAGAGTGGACTCCTACTACCCGGTTTATATTTTTCATGGAGTGATTATCAATTTTGATATTCATTTTGTGTCTGGGTTATCACCTATGGATAATGAGATGCATAAAACTTATCTATTTTCTTGAATTTATTGAAACTATGTTTTTTATTCATGTTAGTTGCTTATATGTGACATCTCAAAGACTTGATTTGTCCCCAACTTAGGAATTGAGCCTAAATAAAAATTTTTGTTACCAGGTTTTCAGGTTTTCAAATGAGAACTTGTGAATCTTCTTTTCTAGTTGCCTTACTTTTCAAGTTGCATTGGTTTTTGACTTCAAAAGTTAATTTAGTCATATAGTGAGTTGTTAACCAAACAAGCCAACCCAAACCTACCCGAAAAAGACAACAACTACCTTCCCAAACCCTAATGAACTGAAAGGGAATGAGGACTAATGCTATATGAGGTACCTTGTAAACCCCGATGCATATCAGTGATCTAGTTTTGAGATAAGATGAGAAGGTGAAGATGATAAACACCCTCAAGAGTAAGGATTAATTCATGCCAGGGTTGGACCTTCAATAACCAATTCTTAGGGTTTCAAGTATGCCAAAGAAAATATATAATTATTTCAAGCCCTAATGCACATGTTGAGGCATATGACCAGTCAAGGGCCTAGGGCGACATGCTATGCAATAAATCTCACCATGATGTCATGTGATGTCGATGAGAATGTGCTCTTAGAGGCACATGTTAAAAACAGAAAGGGGGATCACTTTCTTGGCAAATTAGGGTTTCTCCCAAACCGTAGTATAGTTAATGTAAGGGGGACCAAAAATGAAATCTTGCTTGTCCACATGCATTTCTTCTTCTAGTTGCGATACATACTAAGGAAAGATAAGTTTTGAAGTCATGGGAGTCTCTTGGCACGTCACCAAAGTGACACGCCTTCGAAAACCTAATGTAGCTATAAGGTCAACATTTGAGGCAACATAGGATGTGTGGGGGAAACATGTAAAGCACGAATGGGGACAACAACAGAGTTCGACAGAAAGGGGGAGAGGAGAGTAACCAATTAAGAATCTAATCGAAACCCTAATGGGTTGAGCAAGAAAAACAAGGGGGAAACCAAAATTTGAGTCTGCCCAAAATTTTGGGTGGTATTATAGCAGCTACAACACTCTCATAATGCTAAATCTGGGCAATTCGCCACATTGTGATAGGTGGAAGCTGGGTAAAAAAAATAGTATTTGTCAAACCTTAGGAGAGGCCATGTTATCATACCTTTTTATGTCTATATTAAAACAAGAAGAAACCACATACTTTTAATTTTGAGTCTTTTAATTTAAATATGACCACATAAATAACTATAACTTCAAAAAGGTTATACTCTTAACACACATAAATATCATTGAATAAAACTACTAATTGTTTTTTAAAGTTTTATATATTAAATAATTTATATACACCTTAATATCTTATTTATTTATATTCAATTTTTAATTTAATACTATATATAATTTTTAAAAAAATATTATTATTTACATTTTAATTTTAATTTTAATTCCAATTCCCACCTCGAAAAAATTTCACCCTGTACCCCAGCCTCCCTATTCCCGCCTGCAAAAAATACACCCTTCAGGAGCCGGAGCAAGTGGAACTGCGTGGTGGCCATTATGTGGGATTTTGAAGAGGAATGTTCTACTCCTTTGTATCATTTGAGATAGTTGGTTAACGCCATAGCTGTGGAGATGCACGTTGGATTGGCCTCTGAGGGTAAGTAAGATGCTGCTCACTTTCATCGACAACCTGCCATCAGGTATTTATAAAATGAACCAGGAGAAATGACCAAGTTGAATAATTTTCTATCTTTCTATTGCGTTTATCTTATCAAAACCCCAAATTTTAATTCCTTTGAAGTGAATTTATTGAGCTTGTTTGATTTCTATGTCTTGAATCTGAGTTGCATTTCGCATTTTTTGCATTTGAAGTAGTGTATGACCTATCTTAGTATTTTTTGGTCTAGACCCCATATTCGATGTGTTTGTGTCCTATCAACTTATTGCTGGAAATATTTAAACTCCTGAGGCCTTTGACCTAAATGTCTTGCTGGAACCTGAGATTCGAAATACCCTACTTCTAGGCATTCCCTAGCATAGCTTTTTGTTTCTTTTGTTCCACCCCACTGTTGCTTAAAGCCATAGGTCCAAGATTGAAATCTAAGGGAGTTTTAGGAGTTGGATTGATGTGAGGAGCTCTGCATGATCGAAGATTATGAAGATATTGAGTTTTATTGTAGCTTACATGGAAACTATGCTTCTCCAAAGCTCCTTTGTGGTATTGTGCGAGAATATTTGTGTTTTACGCCGTGAATTTTTACCATAAGATAGATTCTCCTGTTTGTAAAGGTTTAAGCTATTTGGTGCAGTTTTGAAGTCTCTTGTGGTTCGGTATTTTTGTATCCGACGCGATCTGAGACTTTGAGATTTATTTAGGGCATATTTGGTAAGAAGCTGTTAGATTGGGATTGTAAGGATTTAAATCCTTAAGTATAGGTTTAGATGAATTACTTCAAAGATGTCGAAGGAACTCAATCGTTTGATCTGACAGAGGACACAAAGGATCCGAAGACTTTAGCGAAAGAGCATTCCCTTATTGACTGGTTTGATGCATCACAATGTGAATTTTTTGGAAAGGATGTTATGCAAGAGGTAGAGATAATTATAATATTTACCTTGTTGTTTCGAGTAATGATAAATGTGATCTTAATATATGACAAATTTTATTTCATAAGTTGCAAGTGACCCAAAACAATGTGGCTTGCTATATTATTTTATTTTAGGAAGTTATTTTTTTTTAAGTACTTAGAGTTGCATTTGAAATGGAAAGCTTGTATTTTCCAGGATTATTTCAGATGCTCCCCTAACATGGATTATTAATGTTCATAGGCTGATTGTTGGAAAGGTTTCATATGCATTTTTTATTATGAATATTTAATTTAAATAACATATACTCTGGTAAGGATGCAAATAGTTTCATCTTCAACATGAAGAAAGTGTACAAGATTTGTCAAACCATATCTAAATTTTTTTCTTGCACATAAATTGTATGACCCAGGTTTTGCATCTATATCCTTGCATTTGATAATATTCTTGTCTCTTATCAGCTATGTGCATGTGGAAGTGAAACATTGCAGTATACATTTTGGCTGGATGTGAAATATGGATGTTGTCGAACAGAGCCTTTCATATGCAAAGGTATTTTATTGTTTAATCACCAATAGATTGATGATTAATTTGGCTTAGAATTTTCTGTGTTTGTACTTAGAATCTTTGTTAAAACTCTGCAATTTTCAACCAATCTTCCTAGATTGTAATTCTTGTAAAATGGATCTTAATTTCGTTGAAGGTATGCCTTGAGAAAATAAATGTTAGATTATGTTATGTAGCTCTTATCTAACTTAGTAGACATCATATTCTTACACATAGCAGAAACTGTCATGCATTTTTGCCACACTACATTCTTATGCAGTGCCTGAGACATTGTTTATTTGTTTTGGAGTTGATTTTTTAGAAAAAATAAATGTTTATATTTATTTGAAAATATGCTACTATAAGAAGCTCCACATGTGATACATGGAGCATATGATGTCACTTTTAGTGGAGATATGACAACAAGTGCATTGTATACATATCACTATAAATATGAACACATCTACACCAAGGATTATGACAGATCCACACCTCATATTATAACTCATTTGTTCTTATACAAATCTATTTTAGGAAGAGCTTGATGATATTTTCACTACCATTTAGTTGTGACTAAATTCCATCAATAGTAAAGAATCCATTGTTCAGATCACGGACAGTAGTTGTTTAAGCATGGATGATTACAAATTCTCAAGGATGGTGAACTGTTCATTGTTGTGTTCCTACGAAGTTTTGAACTAGAGCACACTTTGAACTCATCCAGACTCTAGCCATAACTCATGATTCATCAGGGAAATAAATAGACTCCAATATCGACTCTCCAGAACATGAATGCAAATACGACATTAGGCTCAAGCTTTGAAACCAGAATTTCCGTTGTAACAACTAATGCATCCACCTTATACCTAATTCGAACTTGGCTGAACTTCACCCTTTTTCCTTAAAATTTAGGTTTTGATTCAAGTTTAGGTCTGTTTCGGTTCAGATTTAGGTTCTTCTTGTGATGTAATTTGATTTCGGTTCGGGTTCAAATATGAGGTTTGACTTGCAAGTTCATCAAACTCAACGAATTTCAATTTTGTTTCCAGGTTCGACAGACCTTGTGACTTAGTTCTCACCCTCCGAGACATCATAGAGGAGGAAAAATCACTTTAAAACCCTTATGCTACTTCGTTGACCTTTAAGTGGCATATGACTCAGTCTCGAGAGAGGCTCTATTCTAGAGACTCAGACAAATTAGAATGTTAATAACTCTACTCACTACTACCATTCATCTATATGAATTTTTTCTTTA